>APFE030345221.1:0-14997 GCA_000404065.3 Pinus taeda
GATTGCTGTTCATGCTGACTGTATGCTCCTTCTCTATTCTTCCGCTTGATTATGCCACGTCATCATCTTTTGGACAGCTGTCATCTGTTGTTCGTGGCTACAAAATAGCTGCTTTGGATAATTACTGTTGCTGATATTGTGGCAGCTGCGCAGTTGCTGTTACTCGTGTTGCAGCAACTGCGTAGTTGCTGTTTTTCGTGTTGCAGCAACTATTCACTATACTCCTGCAAGCTTATGACAGTTGTTTAACGATTCTAGTCCGCATTTCCATAGATAAGTGAAAAGATACTTACGAATATGAAATAAACAATTAAATATAGATTTGTGGAAGGTCACTCCATACCTTGGGGTTAATATATCCTTATGAAATAAAGGCTTTTGCTTATTACTACAAAAAGGGTAAATATACAGCAAAAGATAGGGTCAAAAACTGATCAATTGCGAGTCCCAACACTCCTTTTCCCACTTTTTAGCAAAATTTCTTATGAACTAAAGTAGGAAATTTAGAGGTAGAATTTTTGAAAAAATCTCATAATTCCACTCAAGTGGTGATGTAAGCACCACCCATTTCACTAACCAATTGATAATAAAATTTGAAGGAGGAGCCTCAAAGAAACACATGAAAAACATCTTCTACTATGGTAAGAAATGGCTCACATTCCAACTTTTGAATTTCCTATCAATGATCTAGGAGGAGTGACACAAATGCACATAATTCCCCCATCTTCTCTACCAAATTTTCATTGTTTGAAAAATGAAGATCCAGATACATTCTTATTTGAGTTTGAAATACTTTGTAGAGGATATGATTATTATACTAATGATCAAAGGTTGAAAGTGTTTCCTCTTACTCTAAAAGGAGCAGCCCTCCGATGGTTCATGAGCCTAGGTGGGAATTACATCCAAACATGAGACGACATGAATAACATATTCTTGAAGAAGTACCAAGACTATTGCAAATCCAATGAAGCTATTTTCAGTATGATATAAAGGGAAGATGAAATCTTGGAGGACTATGTAGAGCAATTTCAATATAACCTTCAAAAATCAAAGCATAAGTATTTGGAAAAAGAGATCTTAAAAACACTCCTTAAAGGAATCAAAGATGAATTTTGGAACTTTTAAATTTGATTGGAAAAGGTGATGCTTTTTAGTTATCATATGATGATGTTTGTGAATTATGCATAAGGTATTCAAGAGGAATTTCCAAGGCTGGTAAGACTTCTAGAGTTTCTTCTTTCTTTTCCAAATCTGTTACAAAAACAGGAGACATAAGAGAAGAAATCAATGTTTTATTTGAAAATTTTAAAGCTGATTTTATTATCTCTCTAAATTCAAAATTGGATGTTTTGCAGGTTCAGAAAAATCAAGAAATTGAAGAAGTGTTTTTTCGCTCATTACAGAAAGGAGCATCCTATAGACAGTTGTTCTTCCTTATCTAGGATGGAAGTAGCATATCAAAGAGATGAGGAAGCTGCAACAAGGCTAAAACCATGGAAATCATGGCCTACAGGTATGGTTCAAAACACTTCCTCTCCATTATTTTTCTTGCATAATCCATTATGGAATACTCATGTGTTAGGGTAGCCATGTCCATCTCAAATAACCCCCATAAATCTTGTCTACAAGTTTGGCATGGTTCATCTTAGGACTGCATGACTACTATCTCTCATCTTGTGGCACAAACACATCCTCCATATTCTTCACCAGCTATTCCACAACATCTTGCTTGCTTATCAAAATCATCCACTCAACCCAATCAACTACATCATCAAAATGCTCCATTCCCTACACACTTTCCTGCTCAACGCATTCCACACCCTCACCATAATAAATCAATACAACATGCCTACAGTGTTGAACTGCAAAATTTACGTATGCTTCACACCCATCCTACCCATTCTATCTCACATGCACCATTGGAGAAAATTTATATTGAGATTTAGAATGTTTCAAATCCAAAAATTGTAGATGTTATGGAAAAAAATGAGGTTTCTTCTAGTTTGCATCAACAAGCCATTTTAAAAGCTCAAGAACTTCATATTATGATGGCTATCGGAGATTAAGAAAGTAAAGGATATATTGAAGATTGGTTTCAATCCATCATTTGTTTGCAGCATCACTCCATACTTCAACAATTTCTGACACCATCTTTTCAAGGGAAGTTGGCTTCTCATACCCTAATATTTATTAATATGCATTTTTCAAATTTGGGTATGTACATATTTGAAGCCGTATTTTGAAAATGGTTCCACTGGAAGTACTCTTATATGTATTCATAATCATTTTTCATATCAGAATAGGTTAGTGTAGAAAATAAAATAAATAAGGAAATAAATAAACACATTTTTTTAATGTAAAAATAATTGATTTTGTTACAACATGCTGTGGAAATCAAAATCGGTGATAAATATTTTAATTTATTTATGGATTTAGATGTATTATATTGAAAATAACAAGTTATAAAAACACTCATATTCATTTTTATCACCAATTTGGAAAAATTGCTTGAATATCATATTTTTTTTGGCTTGTAGGTTTGATGAAATTTCTAAAAACACTATCGGGACAATCATGTTTTGAGGGACCAAAAAGGAATATTTTTAAAACATGTTTCTATTTTGAGTATCCCTTGACGTCTAATTTCCAACCCAATTTGAATCAATCAATTTGGATTTGAAACAAAAACGTTATAACCAAAACATTGACAGGGTGTCTAGTAGGCAGCGCAGGAACATACTTGGGATAGTCAATTTTTGGAGGCCTAAATGACTATATTTTAATTTTTTTTTTCTATAATAAGTAGCCCTTGATTTCTACTTTCCAACCCAACTTGAATCAATCAATTTTGATTTTAAAAGAAAAGGTTAGAACCAAAACATTGACAGGGTGTCTAGCGGGCAGCTCAGGAATAGAGTTGGGACAATCCGTTTTTGGAGGCCTAAATGACCATATTTTGAAAAAATGTTTCTATTGTTTATTCCCCTATGAATCAAGTCTACAAAGAACTTTGAACCACTCATTTTTGATATCGTATGAGAAATTTATCACCACAATACTGACTGTCTATTGTAAATTAGCACTCTTAAAACTTTGTTTTTCCAACTATTCATTAGAGTATTTGTCCTATCAATTCTTCTTTTCTTAAAAACATGTTTCTATTGGAGATACATAAATTAATCTAATTTCATTTCCAATTTGAATCAGTTGAATCCGTTATTAAACGAAAAATCTATGCTTAAAATATCCATTGTTGTTCTATATGGGGAAATCGAAAATGACTCTGTTATGCAGGTCGTTCTAAGTAAAATTAACATATCATATCATGGAATTTTCAAAATAAGTTTCCACTGGTGATATAAATTTAATTTAGCTCTCATTTGGCTTTTTAATCACTCGAATCAGACCAAAAACAAAGGAGTTGTGATTAAAACACTGATGGTTAGTATGATTGGTCACTGCTCTCCCACATGTAATAAATTGATTTTACTTTGTTATTTTTTCCGTAGATTTGCTTTACAGAGTAACTATTTTTTAGTTTTTTTGCATAATTCTTGGATTGGAAGAGCCCGATCACCTCTCTTTCTCCATGATTTAATGTCTTATTGTAGGTAGACACTCATTTTTGCAGGTCTTAGGAGAATAAAGAAGGTCAATTTATGGACGAGCGATTCTTGAAAGAAATTTTAAAGAAACAAGTGCATTTCATCCAATTCATTACCTAATAGATTCATAATATAAGAAATGAAGAATTGATTTCCATTTGAAGATTCATGTCACTGTTTTCAATACATTTTCCCAAGAGATCATTTTTTTTCCATTGACAGATTGATATTCGCTTAGGAAATAACATCATAACTGTTGTAACTAAATTCATTTATTTATATACTATTTCTAAATAAAGTGTTGTTATTTTTTTTATTTCTCTTATGTATTTGTATTTCAGGTGTTTCTTCCTTCAAATTGTAATCTCTGCTCCATTGACGATTGAACAATGAGGAGCCCACCATGCAAGTTTCAGTTGTGGAAGGCAATCCTTTGACAACTTCATTTTTGTAAAAAGTTATTTCTTTTTAAACTATAAATATGATTGTTTATGAGTTTTTTTATGTATGTTTGCTGCTGTAAATATGATTTCTTTTCTCTATTTTTCTGTAAATATGATTGCTTTTATCTGTTTTTCTGTAAATACAATTACTTATTCTTTTTTTCACTACTTCTTTTCTTACTTCTATATGATTTCCCTTCTGTTGTTTAGAGCAATAGGGATGATTGCTTGTCTGTGTTTTTTTTCTCTCCCTGTTTTCTTTTTTTGTTCCCTATAGGGAACATCACTTTTTCGTGTGTGTTTTTCTTTGTTGTTCCCTACAGGGAACAACTGCTATTCCATATAGGGAATGACACTTTTTGTGTGTATTTTTCTTTGTTGTTCCCTACAAGGAATAGTTGTTGTTCCCTATAGTGAACAATACTTTTTCGTGTGTGTTTTTCTTTGTTGTTCCCTATAGGGAACAACACTTTTTGCGTGTGTTTTTCTTTGTTGTTCCCTATAGGGAACAACACTTTTCGTGTGTGTTTTTCTTTGTTGTTCCCTACAGGGAATAGTTGTTGTTCCCTACAAGGAATGTAGGGAATAGTTGTTGTTCCCTATAGGGAACATTTGTTGTTCCCTACAGGGAATGTAGGGAATAGCTTTTGTTCCCTATACAGAACAACACTTTTTCGTGTGTGTTTTTCTTTGTTATAGGAAGCAACACTTTTTGCATGTGTTTTTCTTTATCGTTCCCTATAGGAAATCACACTTTCGTGTGTGTGTGTGTTTTTTTTTATGTTCCCTATAGGGAACAACTGATATTCCCTCTAGGGAACAACACTTTTCGAGTGTTGTTGTTCCCTCACGGGAACAACACTTTTTTTTTTAATTCTGTTCTCTCAAGGGAACAACACCTTTTAGAGTTTTGTTGTTCCCTCCAGGGAACAACCATTTTAGAGTTTTTGATGTTCCCTCTAGGGAAAAACTCTTTTTTTGAGTGTTTTTTGAGTTTTTGTTGTTCCCTCTAGGGAACAACACTTTTAGAATGCTTTTGTTGTTCCCTCTTCGGAACAACATTTTTTCTTCTTGTGAAGTTTTGTGTGTTGTGAATAACACCTCCTTCCTTTTGTGGGATTATTCCTAGTTCATCTCAACCACATTTTATTGATTCCCTTTCATGGCATGAATTACACTACTTTTATGAGGACAAGAATTATGGATTCTATTGAAGCGAGTTAATATCATTCATGTTATGATATCTAAGAAGCCAATTTCTAGATGAGAGATTGTTTTTAAGTAAAGGGACACAATTATTTATATACTACTTCACTGCACTGTTTTCTATTGTACATGACACTGATTGATCATCTTAATAGCATGCTGGTTCCACCCTTCCTAGTTATAATCTTCTCTGTTTGTAATAAATGAGATTATGGGTATATTTTTTTCTATTGACATTTTCAACTTCTTCCACCATCCCTGCTCTTAGGGCGTACTGAGCCTCCCTTTATTTATCATAAAAATGTGTAATAACAACAAAATTTTGTTTGCATATAGAGGATAGGGGGTCTCATTAAGAGCCAACCTACCATGTTCATAAGGCTGTAACAAAGTGACATTCCCATTATGGCCACCACACCAGGGTTATGCTCCATTAGATAGCCCAAATATCCTTGGAATAGGAAGTCTCATCACGAGACGGCCTGATCACTTTTGCTACATCCCAGTGAATGATAGTGTGGTTATCTGGTTACCATGCCAGCACATTGATCTCTTCTGTAGAACAACACTGAAACTCTCCATTTATAAATTGAGGATCCTAGCTCATATGGGTTAAAAAGCAACCATACCGAGGGTATGTATGCTCGCTGGTAGCAGAAGCACTGCTTATGGTATTGAAGTTATATCTTACCTTCAATTATTACTATAATACCCTTTTCTTATTCTCTCTTTTTATCAAAGAAGTTATTTCCTTAATTTTTCCCTATTTTGAACCTTTATGCATGAGAAATTGTTTTCTGATCAATCACATCATTTTCAGTTAGAATACCGTCAACAAAGCATTTTTTTGGCATATTGTTGTCCTTTTTCTTTTTTGCATAACTTATCATCGATCCAAAGCATCCTATCTCTTATTCATAACTATCTTTACACACTCTGCTCTCATTATAACCATACCTCTTGTTGTCCTATCATTGATATGTGTACTCTGCTTCATTTACTGTCGTATTATTCATTCCATTGCCTTGCCATCAGAACAACACTTTTCCTATGATTTATGGTCATGAATGCCCTTTTCCAATTGGAGGGGGAAGGTATGCATTATGGGATATCATGCGATATAGCTACTGGACTCTGCCATAACTTGTTGATTTGACAAAATATTAGTATTGCATTTATACAAAAGTTTTTTTCTCATTGAAATTTTTGCATACAACTTATCTATTGCCGTTCAAAACTAAAACTGTGGATTCAAGAAATTTGCATGCAAAATAGTGATTTGTTTACAAGAGAACACCAAGTATGGGGGGAAACTCTATTCACAGCAAGCCCACACTATTGCAACTAACAAAAGAGGCTCAAGAAACTCGCAAATGCAAACAATTGTTCAGACATGATGTGCTTGCCTGGATTCCACCTTTCGCATCACTTTCAACATAAACTTAGCCTGCATCAGCTTCAACAAATGTCAGTCTATACATGTCCTTCCACATTTTTTTGGAGGTAAAACTTGAGGTAAAATAGTATAATTTTTTGATTTATTGAAAATTTAGGAGACTTTCATGAAAATCCATTGAGCATTATTGATCATCATTCATTCCACATCTTTACCACTTCCCATTTTTCAGAGACATATCATCTTTCAGTTTGGGGGAGTGTTACTTTCATTCATTTCTTTCTTATGACCATGAAATTAATATTCTTTATCATCCATTGATGTTCTTATTCATTCTCAAGACCTCCCTTATTCCATGTTGTTTTACACCAAGCATAGATTTCAATAGATTTAGCAACCACCTCAATTTGTTTTCTAGCATTGTATGAGGGCATGCTAACTCTCCAGTTTGGGGAGGAATTGCTACACATGATGAATATTTTCTATTTTCTTTCTCATTTAAGGCATACAATTTCATTTTTATACAATGTAGAAATTGATTTGCATATATCTTTAAAATTATGAACTGAATTCTTGTGATTTCTGGAAAACAAAGAGGTATCATTAAAATACACAAACCCAGAAAATTTCAAGTTAAATTAGTTTGTCAAATTTTAGAAGTCATGCACTGTCACCTACAACCATTTTTTTTATATCTCATGATCTGTGCACCACAACGATCTGATTTTTGGATCATAGAAGCATTAATATAGTAGAAATCTACTTGCAAATTTTCAACAAAATCTAGTTTGTAGTTTTTTTTGAGAAAATGGTTAATGAAGTTTGTTGTTACTTATATCATATTTTGCTGCAACTTCATATGCATATAGCTGAATGTCAATGTAAAAATTGTTATGCCTTTATCAACATTGTTAAAATTGAATATTCATTATTTGAGGAAGAAGTCATTTGTTCAATCCATTTCATGAGTTAGGATGAACAATTTTAGTATTCTTACTTAGTTAATGTAGAGGCTTTGGGTTGCATGAGGACATGTAATATATTTAGTTTGGGGTGTGTTGGGCCACTAATATGTCATTATTATTATCACTTTTTAACACCTATTTCATCCATTTTTACCCTTCTTTATCACGTCATTTATCATGATTTATCATATAATTCCATTTTATAATTATTTATGCTCTTATGGATAAATATTATTTCTTCTCCTTTATTTTTAATAAATTGATGATTATTATGCATGATTTTACCAATGATGGTTTATTAATAATTTTTTTGTAACATCACTCACCATTTTAGCCTCCAAGATATCTTCTAGATTGTAGATTTGATCTCTAGTTCATCATTAAATATGCCAACTCAGAAATTCACTAGAATAAGAAGTGACATTTTGCATTGGAAGTTTTGGGCAAATGGAAAAGAATCTAGAAAATCTGAAACATGGGTTTTGTTCAAAATGGACCGAATCAGTTTTGTAGTGAGAAATTTTCCCAATTTTGGTTCGTATTAAGAGAAACAGAAGGTTCTCTGAAGATGTTTTTATTATATTTGGTGTTGCAGAGGGTTTCCAAATTATTTCAATTGCAATACCAAATTCGAACTATTCCTGTTGAATGTTGATGGAAATATGCTTCAGATATGATCTTGCTAATCAATTTGTTGTGAACAATCCAATTTTGTTATGGGAATCACTTTGTAGTCATATCTGTTGTAACTTCTCTCTGATCTCTGTGTATTTAAATGAGAACAAAGATCAAAGAGGGATATAGATTATTAGAGATGTGGATCATGAGAGGATAGGATAGGATAGGAGGAGAGGGGATAATGGAGAGATTTTGATATATACATGTAATTATTGTTGAATTACAGGCAGACTATGTTATATCATTTTCATTCAATGAAAGAGTCTGTTGATTTCCCTTTATGTGTGCAGATCTAATTGAATGGGATGTGTTGATTAAGCTTGAGTGGTTTTTAATTCTCCAATTACTGTAAGTTCTTTCCTCCCATAAGTGGCAAGGGCCTGCCACAACTGGGAGATCTAACTAGATTAGCACCAACGTTGTAGTTTCCATTACTGGTTGCATTTCAATTCTGTCAATTATGTAGGTTGTGAGTGTTTATTTCATTACAGAGCGTGTGTTAATTTCATTACAAAGTGTTTAATTTCTAGCATAAGTGTGAGTTATTTTTACACAGGAAGGCATGGATTAGAGCATCGATTTCATTTTCTTTCGTTTACAACATGGTAGAATAGGGCATACATGAGAGTGTGGTTATTATAGAATCATTTGAAAGAGATTGGTTAATGCTACTGAACTCTCAGTTGACATCATATCCATTGAGATTGAGTGTGATTTAGATAGAATCAAATAGAAGAGATTGGTTAATGCTACTGAATTTTCGGTTGACATCATTTCCATTTGAATTTGTTAATTGAGATTGAGTGTGATTAAGAGAGAATCAGCTAGAAGAGATTGGTTAATGTTACTATGTTCTCGGTTGATGTTATTTTCAATTGAATTGCTTGCTTCATATTTGATTATGGTTTTGCTTGAGATAAAGTCCTAATTCTTAGATGTATTATTTCCATTACCATTCGTAGCTTGAGATTTATGATTGTATCCGTTTACTCTTGTATTGAATTTAATAGATTATCTTCAATCATTACTCTATGAATTTATAGCTTGCACATATTGTGTACACTCTTGAAACAAAAAGACTTACCCAGGTTGATAATTAATGTGAGGCAATTAGGATTTTTAAAAGACACATTTTAGCACCCAACATCTGGGTACTAAATCAGCTCATAGCTCATATTATCATCCTCAATCTGATGGGAAAACTGAGATAGTGAACAAATGTTTGGAAGGATATATTCATTGATTTGTATCTGGTAAACATACACAATCAGTCAAATGGTTTCTTCTGGCTTAATGGTGGTATAAGACTTCCTTCCATACTGCAAAAAAAATAACCCCATTTATGGCACTTTATGGATATCATCCACCGTCCATCACATCATATTTAAGGGAAAATTCTAAGGTTCAAGTAGTGGAAGATCACATCGAGCTTAAAAAAAAGTTCTCCAACTCTTAAATCATAACCTCACTTTGGCACAGAATAGAATGGCACAGAATAGAAATAAACAATAGGCAGATCAAGATTGCAATGAAAGAAGTTTTGATGTAGGTGATTGGGTATATCTATGACTACAACCATACAAACAAATGTCCCTCAAACAAGCCAAGAAGGATAATAAATTATCACCAAAGTATTATGGTCCATACAAGGTGTTGCAAATATTGGTACTATGGAATACAAATTGGAACTTCCTACATCTTCCCGAGTGCACCCAGTTTTCCATGTTTCATGCTTAAAGAAGGTTATTGGTGCCAATATCCCAATTCAAACAATATTGCCAGAACTTGACGAGGTAGGAAAAATCTTATTGGAACCTAAAGTAGTCTCAGAAACAAGAACTCAATAGCTGCGAAATCAATCAATTTATGAGCATCTCATCAAGTGGAAGAAATTACCCTCTAAATATTCCACATGGGAGGATGATAATTTTATACAGAAGCATCTAGAACTACTCAAGCATTGAGGACAACACTTTTTTTAAGGAGAGGGGCGTGTTAGGTCCTTATAATACTAGTGTATTCCCTTATTATTATTGTCATTGTAGCCCCTTATTGTTATTTTTGTGCCCTTACATTATTATTGTTATGTTGGATCTGATTAAATTGTGACCCCTTAGGCTCCTATATATAGAAAAGAGTTCTTTTCATTTGTATCATCCAAGGATTATTCATTTTTGTAATGAAAAGGAGGTTCCCCCTTGAAGAGGCCACTTTTGAAGTCGTTGATCTATCTCTTTCTTCTATTTTGTGAGTTGGTTGCATAAAATTTACTCCAAAAATGGTGAATCATCCCCCATGGTTGACATCATCATATTTAATCCTATTGGTTCTTATAAATTTTACTTTTGTTGTACATCTTTATTAGGAGGCCCATTTTAGGCTTAAAAATTACCCTAATGGTATATCAGATTGTATGAGATTAAGAACTTGAAGGTTGTGGATATTGAAGGGAAAACGACAGATAAATTTTCATTCAGTACTCGGGATTCCAATTCGTATGACCTGAGGAATATTTTCAAATACCAATGTGCGAGGATCCATTTTCAATGGCTAAGTGGGGCCTTGCGCTAGTCGGAGTAGGATGCATTGAGGAATTGTTACAATGCCGCAAAGTCTCACGAGCAGCTGAGTTTTGTAGAAAATTCATAGATTACTCTATAGAAGGAAGGCACTCCATAGGAAACATTAGTGGAAGAGCGCATCCCAGTGTGTGTTGTGCATAGGACAAGGGGGGGGACAAAGTTGTAAGATGAAAGAAGATCCAGTCATTATGAGAGCGACTATAGTAGTAGAGAAAAAGAGGAAATAAAGGGTGCAAGAAGAGGAATGAAAGTAGAAGGAAGAACAGGAGAAGAGGAGGAAAGAATAAGAAGAGAATCAGAAGCAAGAAGAAGAAGAAAGGTGAAGAGTAGAGGCATTAGTAGAAGAAACAATGTAGAAATAAGGTTAGGCAGGAGATTGAAGAGTACTTGGAATAGTGGAGACAGGTAACCATCAAGGAAGATCTTGAAGTAAGATGATAGAATATGCAGAAGTGCATTGGTGGCCCTGTCCAAATCAACACAATGTTGCTCCTCCTCAAGAAGGAAACACAAACTGGGTCCAAGTTAGTGTACTTGGATTCGATGGAGGCTAGAATCTACTTCCAGCTCGACACCATTTCATAGTTTGGGGATTTCATCACGCAGTACAAAGCTTGGCACCACTACCTCACTGATAAATATAAAGTGGATGCAGCTGAGCTAGATTTTCCCCAAGCTCAAGCATGATATGTTTTTTCTTATTAGGCTCTCTAGTTTGCTCTACCCAATTTTGTCTTATATGGGTACAAGTGTAAATTGTAATATTATTTTGTAATTAATTTGTAAGTGGAATTCCAAGTGTCAATATTGGAATGTGAAGATTCATAATGTAAATTAATGAGTCATTTTGTAGAGAAGTTGAAGAGGCATGAGGGAAGTCCAAAAACCACAAAGGGCAGTTGAATAGTCACCTCCTCTTGTTATAAATATACCTTCATAACTCATGTAAAGGGATTTTGGGGAGCCAATCTTTTGGCTAGGATTAGGCTTAGAATCACCAACTTGGGAGTTTGTGAGAGCCTTGGCTTCTCCATAACATAGAGGGAGTATATTTCTTTGGAGGAGTAGGTGTTGAATTCACGTTCCACTACTGGGGCTAGTGGTCTATCAATGGTATATGTATGATTGGAACTTTCACTTAATAAAGGCTCAGAGCATGCACGTTTTCATGCATATGTTGTGAATATGGTAGGACTCTTCTTGTTATGTTTGCAATATAAGTTATTTAACTTACACTTATGCTTATGAAATATTTTGTTTTCATTGATACAAATCTTGTTGAATGTGTATTGTTGTTTAATTCCATCATTGTTAACTTGTGAACTATTTTGCAGATTAGCTTGTGATGTCTTTATGTTCATGTGTTCCTTTCAAGTTGCATACTATTACAGGCTTCCAAGGGACTCATTCATTTTCCCTTCATGCATTATAACCTCCATGCATTTCACTTGACTTTCCGCAGAGTCACACACTTGTTCCCACCAAAGTTACCATACATCACTATATGTGTTATTGCAGCCAAGGCATAGCATTAAAACCCACTGCATATGCAACCAGGCTATATTCCAAATGGGACTCCTACACCAAATGGTGTGAGGTATAATTGGGACTTCATATTAGGGATATCCCCAGAATGTTGGTGGATCCATCACTCTCTACATTTTTGGTGCTATAAGGATGGCTAGATGAGAAGCTGAGCTCATGAAGTTAGTTTGAAGTTTTCACATCTTTAATGGTTACTTCCCAAATCATAATCCCGACATGTTTTTCTAGAACAACAAATATGAAAGTGCCTGCAAGAATAATTCATGACTTGTCAAATATGAAATTCAATAGCAAGGGTGGAAAAACCATTCTTGAGCATACTACTCATTTTTTTGAATTTTGTACAAAACACAATATTCAATGTGAGGATACTACATGTAGGTTGTTCGTTCTCACATTTGAAGTGTGTGTAGAAGAATGGTGTTACACATTTCCAGCTGCTTCCATTCACTCTTTTGAGCATCTTGTCAAGGAGCTTTACCAAGCCTTTGACAGGTATGATTACAAATATGTTTTCAAGAAAATCACACTATTGTGAAAATCACCTAATGAATCTTGATGAATTTCATGATTTTTCATTCATTTTTGTTTTGAATTTTTTGAATATGATATCGATTGGAATCTGATGAAAGATGAATTTTTATTTATTGTTAAAATTTCAATGAATATGCACGAATATGAATCTTTCAAAAGTCTCCCAACATACCTTGGTTATAGAGCTTCTAATAATGTGACGAACAAAGTTGTTGGTCCAAGTGACTCTTCATCTTCCCCTAATTTAAAAACTCCATTTGTGCAGGTTAAGGTGGGAGAACTTGAGAGTTCATCCATTGATTTATCACCATCTTTTCCTACCCCACATACTCAAAATTTTAGCGCAGGTTTGGACTACAAATCTGATGTTTGCAATGATGTTTTATCTCTGAATCCTCCATTTGTTGATTCCTTTGGTACTCCTAATTGTGAGTTGTTTGGTTCACCTGTTTCATCTATTTATGTTGGTGTTCACGAGGATCAATTTCAAGATGGATTTAGTGTCGAGCAGTAAACATGTGATATCATTTACGATGAATATGTATGGGCGCCTATCTTTGAAAAAGAGTCTACAATGAAGGTTGATCTTTCTCCTTTTGCATTGTTGGGTTGTGTTATATTCTTTCCACAACTAGCCCATGTAGTTAACTGGGGGGTTAGAGTAGGGGTGGAGGCCCCCTTTGTTGTGCTAATTGTGTAGCTGTGGGGGGGGTTATAGGGGGTTTGAGGTGTACCCATAACCCTAGGAAAACTTTGGTTTTGGACCTTTTGTTAGGTTGGGCAGACCCACTTATGGTTTTGTGCATGATTTTCGCACATGTTTTTTTTGGACGCGATGGTTTTCGGTCCATGGTATTGGATGCTTCGGCATGTATAAATATGTATTATAAAATTGAAATAAATATAATGAAAAATCAAGTTGGTAGTCCTGGTTTTGGGATTTAGGGGAAATTTCTGTGTATATGTGTTTTATGTGTTATGCTCTCGCATTGTTTTTTTTCTATGTTTTAGAATTCATATGCAGGTAATTTCTGTACGGGGTTAAAACCTACATTTGGAATCAGAGCAGTTTTGGCTTCAAGGGGATGCCTTTGTTGCTGAGGGGTTTCACTCGGGCCTATGGTAGACCTTGTTTAGTGGGAGATCTATGATTTCGATTCTGGTGGTGAAAGAAGATGGCGAGTAGTGGAAAGATAGAGATCGAGAAATTTAATGGTTAGAGTTTTTAGTTGTGGAAACTCAAGATGGAGGATTTTTTGGTGGATAAAGATCAGTGAATCGCAGTAGATATGGGTACTAAACCAATGGGAGTGTCCGATGAAGAATGGAAGAAGTTCGATCAGAAGGCAAAGAGCACAATATGGTTGTGTGTCTCAGATTCAGTATTGCTAAATGTATTAGGGGAAGCTACGACGAAGGCTTTGTGGGACAAGTTCAGGACTTTGTACCAATCTAAGTCTCTGGTGAATAAACTATTCCTGTGGAAAAAGTTGTATAACTTGAGGATGAAAGATGGAGAATCGGTGATAGAGCATATGAACGCATTTAATACTATGGTAATTTAGTTAGCATTTATCAATATTAAATTTTAGATAAGATAAGTGCATCAGTTTGTTGTTTTCTCTGCTAGATTCATGGGATAGTCTGGTGATTGCAATAGGTAGCAATGCAACTGCCTTGCAGTTTGATGAAATAGTCTCATCCTTGTTGACGGAGGAGATGAGGCAGAAAAATATGGAGAGCCAGAATGGTGATGCGTTGTCTGTACAAGGACGGTCCTAGAACATAAACAAAAATAAGTCATCGAGTGGGAGATCTAAATCTAGAGGGAGATCTAAATCTCCAGGAAACCCTGTAAAGGTGGTGTGCTGGAAATGCGGAAAGGAAGGGCACTTCAAAAGGGACTGTAAATCTAAAGCTCTTGATAAAGGAAAGGGATCTGATAATGCTCTTTCTGTAGAGGCAGAAGCCACCTCAGATGAAGGTGGGGATGTGTACTTGGCTTTTTCAAGTACACATGTAGATCATGAGGCATGGTTGATT
>APFE030345223.1:7245-27278 GCA_000404065.3 Pinus taeda
AATGATCATACTCACTTCTTACAAAGTTCTGGCTCACCATGAAGGAATCAAACTTCTTGTACCATTGTCTGGGAGATTGCCTCAGACCATACAATGATTTCCTGAGCTTGCAAACTAATCTTCTGCTGCGACCTCATACAAAACTTTCCGGTTGTTCCATATATATCTCTTCATTCAACTCACCATGTAGAAAAGCTGTTTTAACATCTAACTGTTCTAACTCAAGATTAGGCAATGCAGTTAGTGCCAACACAGTACGAATAAAAACAAGTTTTACAACTGGAGAAAAAATCTAATGAAAGTCTATACCTTCAACCTGAGAATACCCTTTTGCTACCAGTCTCGCCTTATACCTTTCGATACTTCCATCAACTTTTCGTTTCAGCTTGAAGACCCATTTGCATCCAACAACACTTCTCCCTTCAGGAAGCTCTAACAAAGTCCCATGATATTGTTTTTGGCTAAGGAGTCCATTCTTCTTCATAGCCACTTTCCATTTTTCGCTATCTGGTATCATCTACTGCTTCCTGATAACAAGAAGGTTCCCCATCTTCAGTAATCAAAGCAAAAGACGAAGCAGAATCTTCATACCTTTTTGGAATTTTCCTTTCCCTTGTAGACCTTCTTAGAGAAACTGGTTGCTCAACTAGTTCAGAAACTTGCACTGGTTCAGAAGCTTCAACGGCTTCCTTTGTGTCTTCAGCACCTTTTTCTCCAGAGGTTTCTCCTTCCTTTTGGCTGTCATCGAAAGGTCTAGCCTCCAACTGAACTCGTTGATTTTGCGACACCTATTCCTGTTCAATTCTTTCAACAGTTGATTTTAAAAGAGAGGATTCATCAAATGTTACATCTCTACTAGCGACTATTTTTCGCAATGTAGGATCCCACAACCTATATCCTTTCACTGCATAGTCATACCCAACAAAGACATAACATTTTGACTTTGGATCTAGTTTTCACCGCTGATTTTTCGAAATGAGAGAATAAGCATCACAACCAAATATTCTCAAATGTGAATAGTCACAAGACTGACCCGTCCAAACCTCTTCAGGAATTTTACAGTCAATTGCTACTGAAGGTGATCTGGTAACTAAATAACAAGCAGTAGATATTGCCTCTGCCCACAACTCCTTTTGCAAGTTAGCATTGCTAATCATGCTTCTGGCTCTTTCCATAAGAGTCCGATTCATATGCTCAGCAACACCATTTTGCTGAGGAGTATAAATAGCAGTCTTATGTCTAACAATTCCCTCATCCTTACAGTATTGTTCAAGTTCACCTGAAGTGAACTCACCACCATTGTCATTTCTTAAGTATTTAATAGATTTGCCTGTTCTTTTCTCTACCATTACTTTAAATTGTTTAAAGACATTTAATACATCAGCTTTCCTTTTTAGCATATAGATCCAAACTTTCCGGGAGTAATCATCAATAAATGTTAAAAAATACAGTGCACCTCCATATGACATAACAGGGGAAGGCCCCCATAGATCAGAATGAATGTAGTCTAAAACATCTTTACTATTATGATTTCCAACTTTAAACCTCTGTTTACATTGTTTTCCATACACACAATGTTTACAGAAATCTAAATTCAAGGATTTCAGACCTGGAAGAGATTTACGTTTCATCAATATTTGAAGACCTTTCTCGGTCATATGACCCAATCGTTGATGCCATAGACGAGTGCCTGCTTCTTCCTTTTCTGACGCAACCGCTGCTTCACCAATTTGAGTACTTCCTTTTAACCTGTGAAGATTTCCAACCTTTTCTGCCTTCATAACCACAAGTGCTCCTTTCAAGACTTTCAAGACGCCATCCTGACCTGTAAACTTATATCCATTTGAATCCAAAAATCCCAAAGAAATCAATTTTTTCTTTAGATCAGGTACATGTCTAACACTAGTTAATGTTCTAACTGTGTTATCATACATCTTAATCGTGATATCTCCCATCCCAACAGTCTGACATGACATATTGTTACCCATAAACACAGAACTACCGTTTACATTTTCATACGAGGTAAACCAATTTCTATGTGGGCACATGTGATGTGAAGCACCAGAGTATAACAGCCAGCTATCTAAACCCTGAGAGATATTACATTCAGGTGAAGTTTCATCTATCATACACAATTCTTCAGCAGATAAAACTTCGTCTATCATACCATAATCGACCTGATTCACTTCGTTCTTCAGGTTTTCGGATTCCTTTCGTTTCCAACAGTCCTTCTTCAAGTGTCCAACTTTATTACAGTTCCAACATTTCGCCTTACACTTCTTTCCTTTTGATTTCGATCTGGAAGTACCCCTTGGTTTTTCTCCTCTTTCCTTTGAGCGTCCTCTAGCGACCATGGCTTCTGATGCAGCTGTTTCAGTGCTGGATTTCCTTCATACTTCTTCAGACATAAGAGCTCCCACGATTGATTCAAACTTCAAAGAATCAGCAGAGTTGAAGCTGATTGAAGTTACGAAGTGATCCCATGATTCAGGCAGAGAACACAACAAGGTTATGGCTTTATCTTCTTCCTGTATTTTGACTTCCATATCTGTTAATTGACATATTAGTGTATTAAAAACATTCAAATGTTCTGCAACGTTTGAACCTTATTTCATTCGAAGACCGTATAACTGTCTTTTCAGATAAATTCTGTTGGTCAATGACTTTGTCATATAGGGATTTTCAAGTTATTCCCACAATCCTAACGTCGTAGTCTCTTCAACAATGTTGAAGAGAACTTCATCTGCTAGACATAGCCGGATGGTACTGAGAGCTCGGGCATCCAAGTCCTCCTAGTCTGAGGTAGTCATGGTTGCAGGTTTTTTAGTCGCCCCATCCAATGCCTTGTGCAACCCTTGTTGCACAAGCAGATCCCTAACCTTCAGTTTCCAAAGAGCAAAATTGCTCTTTCTGGTGAATTTCTCCACCTCGAATTTCGCATTCGACATCTTGGCCATTTTTTCTTTCCTATGGTTTCAGACTTTCTAGGGTTTTATATTTCCTTTAAAAAAAACTAAGGTGTATATCTCCTTATTTCTCCAAATAGAAAGAACCCTTAAAAAATTTTTCCTTTCCTTAAAAAATAAATTTGTCTTCTTTTCCTTCTTATTTCACTCACACATTCCTTTATTTTGAATTTAAAGAACTTTACTTTCACAGCTTTCTAAAACAAAATTTTTGAGATAAAACTTCTTTCATCAGCTTTCTGGAAAAAATTTCTGAGACAAAAATTTCTTAAAAAATACCCGGATTTTTTGAACAAGTTCTGGCAGCCACAGGGCAGAAGGTCTTCCTTTTCGCTAGACAACAACTATGGTCTCTTACACGTAGGTCTGGCAGCTCCGCTCCCTCTCTGCGCCAGCGCACACACTGGCAGGCTCTTCCACTCCAACGCACAGACAGTAACACTGTCTCTTCTTAAAAAAAACGGCTCTCCAATGCACAGAAATCGGCTCTGCATACACCACGCCTTCACGCTCCAGCCCGCACAACGGTGGCAGTTGCTTCAACGTAGCACAACGGTGGCAGTTGCTTCAACGCACAGACAGCAACGCTGTCTCTTCTTTAAACAAACGGCTCTTCTCAACTCACGCAACCCACACAGTCTTAGCCCGCACAGTCACACTCCAAGACAGCACACCTTCACTACTTTTCACACGCACGCAGCAGGGTCTTACGCACAATTTGGTTTCTTAACAGCTTCTTCACGCAGGACAACACACCTTCACTGCTTTTCACACGCACGCAGCAGGCAACGGGCAGTCAACAACTCCTTCTCCACGCAGGCAGCCTCTTCACCTTTACCTCAAGCTTCTTCACGCAGGCTCTGATACCAATTGTAGAAAAAGACAGATGAAATAATGAAAGAAACAAGAACCTTCGCCAAGATATGAAACTGAATTTGAACTGAATGGATGTATTCAATTATGGTTCTCCGCTCTGTTTTATTTCATGTGTATTACATTAGTTTTATATCATGACTATCGTTACATCTATCGTTACATAACCGACTATTCGGTATGCAACTTCCTAAATGAAATAATGAAAGAAACAAGAAACAAGAACCCTCGCCAAGATATGAAACTGAATTTGAATTGAATGGATGTATTCAATTATGATTCTCCGCTCTGTTTTATTTCATGTGTATTACATTAGTTTTATATCATGACTATTGTTACATCTATCGTTACATAACTGACTATTCAGTATGCAACCACCTAATTACAATTTACATAAAAAAACATTACTAATTTGTTGTCAATACTAACAATATTCCAATTTCCACTATACAAAGCACTATGCAATGCAATTTTTTCCAACCCCTGCTGGTATATCCACCAACACGAGATTCCCTAATCATGAAATAAAGTAATGACTCCCTGAAAAGAAATATGGAATATTTAGTCCCATGCAATTTTAAATAATGAATGTCATTTATTCTTCCCATAATTTTATTAAACCTTTTATGCTTTAATATTTACAATCAAGTGTAGAATGTGAGTCATAGAGTTCTTTCAGCTTTTGTAAGGCTTCGAAAGCAGTTGAAAATGGAAAAATATGGCGATTCACCTCTTCATTTACAGATGTTGCAATTAATGCATAGGCTTTTCTTTTCTTATTTTCCCAAATGGCGAACTCTTTGTTTGAGGTAGGATGTTCTGGCTCTTTGTCTCCGTTTCCAACACACACTCCTTTCCACAACTCATTGAAAATGAGGGTGTGTTTTATCATCCGAGACCACTCAGGATAGTTCTCCTTGATAGTGAGAACTATTCCCACAATAGATATGATTGAATGCATTGTAAAATCTGTGTGCTGTAAAAAATACTTCTGTTGGGAAGAAATGCACTTCTAGGGGTAATTTTGCAAAAAAAAATTACAATTCAAAGCGGCATTGGTATGAAAGTACTATATTGAAACATGGTACTATAATGAAAAATGTAGAGTATTCAATCTAGGCCCAGTGCACCAAGATTCATTCAGCTACAAGTCACAATCCAAGTCAATGACTAAGTGCCAAGCATCGAGCTCCAAACCATTACTCTGTTCTTTTTCTAATGAATCTTATAACACTGAATAGAACATTCTTAAAAACACTTCAAGATACGGAGTGCACAGTCAAGCTTTACAACCTTCTCAAACACGAGGTGAACAAACGTTTTACCAAGTTAGATAACACAACCTTATGATTCCCTGGAATGAAATAAAAACCCAGAATGACTAATAAAATAAGGAAAAAACTTGAGCAAAATGGTTTCTTTCCAATATATTATCATGCTTAATGCTTTTTTTTTAGACATCAACGGTCCTTCCCTTGCGCCCAATGGTATTTGTGTGATATCCACGCACATGAAGCATCAAAAACCTTGGCTCTGATATCATGTGAGACCAGAGAGTAACTCCTCGAATCAATTCATTCATATTCATTCAGGTTGGTCTTTATTATATACATGAGGGAGAGACTGTTCACTTCATCTCCTGGAAACTATTCATATTTCTTATTATTTATTTACATCAGTTACACTTATTCACCCAATCCTGATCATTAGGTGTCAACGTCATTGAATTCATTTTTTAACAAGTTTTCCATCGATACTTGTTTCGCCTCATTTGGTTACCCAGTTTGCAAATAACACTCCTTTGAAGTTTGATCATTTTTGTCGGCATGGTTACAAAAATGTATAAAATATATAGTATTTCAAAATTTTCAATTAAAATTCATTGTAAATATTAACTCTTAGTTAATTTTTACTATTTTTTTCATTTTCATTGACGGTCCTACAAAATAACCCACCCAAATTGTAGAACAGTTAAAAAATGCATTTTCAGGATCTCAATTATTTATTCCAATTTCTTATTTCAGAACAAATTGCCAAACCTGAAATATTAAAATTGTAAAATGGCTGTAGTCAATTTTATAGAATTTTTAATTCTATGTGAGCCCACCTCACTTCACTTCCTCTCTTCCCAAATGAAATCGCCAATTGATAAAATTCTGAAATAAAAAGACATTAAAATAAAATCACCAATCTAAAAACTCTAATTTTTAAAATCGTCGATATCGACATATTGGCATTTTTGGTTGTGTGTACATTTTTCCAATATAACAAAATCTCCAATCGCTAATAGAATTTTATAACATCAGTTAATTAAGCTACTTCGTTAGCTTGATATTCATTATAAGCCAAACATATTTAAATCCCAATCATTTAAATATTATGCTCTTGGTTGGGTTAGATCAATATCTGCTTAATTGAGATAGAATTAGGATACTTTTCCTTTTGCTTGCATTGTAGAATAATTTTGCATTTATATTTTATTCTATATTTCGAGAACTCTGCTTCCCAAATATGAAAACTTTAGTTGTGGCTTCGTTGAGCGCAAGATTAGTGTAAGGATCACTTTCTTGCCTTATCAGCAAGAGGGTTGATCTAATGTCTCTTTCCTATTGGTAAATGAAAGTCATATTTTAAGCCATTGGAGATACAGAAAAGGTAATTGGACCTAGTTTAACTAGTCGAAACTACCATTTAAACGGGAAAGGAACTGCTCTAAGGTCCAGACCGTGTGGTATCCCTTATAATATTGTAGGCAGAGAGTTTCGAACCTTCAACAGAATGATAGGGCACTTACTTCTTTCCTAGTTATACTATGTGAGCATATGTTTGTGTGCATAATTTTAAAGTAAAATATATGCAATCACTGTACTTTGTAATGGTTAGTAAAGTAAATTGGTTAGTAGTGATGGTATATGCAAGGTGAATCTAGTGCACATACAAAGTGTTTAAATTGAAAGTATGTGGATTCATGATCCTTTAATACAATTCCCCTAATTACACTATGCGATGTTTGTTCCTTGCAAGAAAACAAATGATACGTGGATGATGGACCACTTACTTCTTTCCTAATTTTACTATGTGAGCATATGTTTGTGTGAAAAATTTCAAAATAAAACATAAGTTTCAATTATTGTACTTGAAATGGTTAGTAAAGCAAATTGGTTAGCAGTGATGGTATGTGCAGGGTGAATCTAGTGCACATATAAAGTGTTTGAATTGCAAGTTTGTGGATATGTTGTTCATGATCATTTAATATAATTCTCTTAATTACACTATGTGATGTTTGTTCCTTGCAAAAAAAACTTCTTGTGTAGATAATGGACCATTTACTTTTCCAAATTATGTTATATGTTAGCATAATATAGAGAGATGAAAAATTAGTGCTTCGGGAAACATTATATTTCCATTACCAACTAAATTGTATTACGCAACTTGATTTAGTTAAATAATTAAAATTTGTTGTTTATGCATAAATCATGACTTAACTTCAAGTGATGCCACAATTGAGAACACCCAATTTGTAAAATATTTACACACTTAAAAAAATGTATTTTGTGTTTTAAATATGATGTTATATTAACAATGAAAAATTAATTCGTTTATATATAAATTTTAATGATATATTATAATTCAAGTGTTTAAAAATTGTCATTTGAAATATGTATTATATAGTTATAATGTGTGGTTAGATATATTTCTATAAACAGTTAAGTTTATGATTAAAGTTAAGTTTATGTTGAATCATGAACTTATGTTGGCAAAAACTAATAATTAATTATATATAAATTTTAATGATATTTTATAATTTAAGTGTTTAAAAACTATCATTTTAAATGCACATTATATAGTTATAATTTGTCGTTAAATATATTTCTATAAACTGTTAAGTTTATGTTAAATCATGAAGTTATGTTGACAAAACAAAAAAAAAATGGCTATATATAAATTTTAATGATATACTATAATATAAGTGTTTAAAAATTGTCATTTGAAATATGTATTATATAGTTATATTGTGTGGTTAAATATATTTCTATAAACGATTAATAAAATGTACATGAAACTTTTAGCACAACAATCAAGTAGGGCACGAGGAGGGGTAAGAGGATTTAAAAAACTATATGTATCTATAAGGAACCTTTTTTTATGCACGTGCAAAGGTGAATATCCAATATCTTTTATGTTTTTCACTTATTTTCATCAAATCTTGGCAAAGTTTAAAATAAGAAACTCCTCTTTTTTATTTTTGAACCATATTTTACAATATATTTCACGATTATATGTTGAGAAACAACTAGATGAATTTAATCGACATTAGATTGTCACATTCTAAGAAGATTACTAATGTAAACATTTCTAGCATATTATCAATACATGCATGCTAAGTTAATTTTTTGCATTTATTTTTCATGAATTTAATATTAATTAATCACATGAGTCTTCCATGGAACATTATAGTTATATGCAATAATATACTTCTTTTTATGCAAACACGAATCTACACTACATTTTGTATGTCTTTAAAAATTTGTTCTCTTTCAAAAATTCTCATAACCTTCATGTGAGAATCGAAAGAAGAAACTTGTGAGTTTTCAGAGGCATGGATCATCATTTAGGATTCAAGGAACTAGTAAATGCTATATATGATGATGAATGTTACAAAAATATAATGTTGTTATATATGTTTAACAAAGAATGTCTTCTAAGTCCATGGACATTGTAAGTAAGGATATTCTTGAGCTCCTTCTAGGTCGTGACACATTTTCTCTCTTTTAACTCCTACAAGGATATAAGACATTAATAAAACTAATGCTTATAGGTTTTGGAGCACATATGTGACAACCATTTTTTCTAATCCATCTTGTAAATAAATTGCCATGAATTGTAATTCATGTAAATAATATATGGAAATCATGTTCCAATGATTTTCTTTGGTTAAGTCACATCCTTAGTTTTTGTGGGTTATCTTAAACCATTACAATTTGAAGGTGGTTCATAATTTGCGTGAATTCAAGTGGTTTCAAAAAATTCAAATAAATCATGGTTTCAAGTTGTTTTCAATAATTTGCATCTTTTCAAGTGGTTTTCAATAATTTGCATGGTTTCGAGTGGTTTTCTTTAGTTGTTGTTACATCTCATTTTTTAACTACATGGTATTACTTTCAATGTTTATTTTATCTTAGTTTTATTGTTTTATTCTCCATTTGTTTCTGGTTTTCAATCATTTTCCTAATGCATATAATATGGATCAAGTATTATGAGAAGTGAGACAATTTGAATTACAAATTTAGACTAATTTCTTTTTTTTTGGGTTGGCAATAGAGGCTTGATCGAGCCGTTGGTTAACCACCTATACAACTTGATCAAGAGTTTTTTAACGCTTGATCGAGCAATTTGAACTTTGAATTTAAATGTTCAGTCAAGCGTTTGAAGTGCTTGATCGAGCTCCCGAGGTCCTAAAAATGACAATTTTAGCACACCTTCTACAGATTTCTTTGCAACCCCATTTTGTACCCTAACGAATTTAGGCCAGAATTTGTCTTTAATTGGTGAAGTTGATCATGTTGGATTCTTGAAAAAATCCTCTGTCCAATGGCATATGAATTTGACACTTTCGAATTCATATAATATTTTTCATTTAATTTCTTTTAAACATAATGTTTGAGCTTTTTCTTGGACAGTTTCAAAGGGGCTGAATAAAAAACCAATAACATAGAATATACACAATGAAAAAATTTCAAAAAACACCACTATCTTCGTTTACAAATCCTCTTTAAAAGGGTACTCTTGGTTTTTCAATTTATTTAAAAAGTTGAAAAAAATCTTACATGAACATGTGTGTCTCCAAAATGCAATTGAGATATTACTTCGCCAACTTAAAACAATAAAAATAAAAATAAAAATATAATTTTGCATAAAAATATATATATATTTTAGTATGAAAAGATTTGTTATTATTATATAATTATAATTATATATATAATTATATATATTATATTACTATTATATTATATTATATATATTTACTATATATATTTAATAATTACACATTTTAGACTAAGTTATGATACGTAACACACACATACCTCTTAAGATGTGTGAAAATTTGCAAGGACAAGCATTGCATCTAATGAAAATTAAGAGATTGTGACACCAATTTTTTTTGCAAAAACTATCATTAGGACAACAACATTATTCTCCACATATTGTCTCTTTACTCTGAATCAAAATTCACAATGCTTATATGAATTTTGTGGGCTGCAAGTCCATAAAAAATGAAAAACTTGAAATTCCATTGCCACATTTGACTCAAAAGTGTAACCCCATCTTCATGCATTCACCCATAATAACAAAATAAATATATATGTGGATGATTCTAATAAAACCTGATTTCAGTGTAGATGCATTGATTGTTGTGTACACTTTTTTGTAACTTATAATTAGACTTATCTTGAAATTGGCATGTATGCTAAAATTAACACATTAGAATTTGAATAGAAACATAAATAGAAATAAACTTATTTTCATTAAAACTGGCATGCACTGAAATTAACATATTATATATTGAAACCAATGCATTAGATATTGAAATAAAAATACAAATTGACATTGAAATAAAAATACAAATTGACATTGAAATAAAGCAAAAATAGAAATAGTCATAAAAATTGAGATAAAAATACAAGTAGAAATTGACATTGACTAGAAATTGATATGTATATTGAAATCAATTCATTGATTTATGTGTACATGCATTGGTTTCAACGTACATTTTGTATCATTCAACATTGTTACTTCATTCCTATACAACTTATTCCTCATGTAATTATTGAAATATACTCTTGTATAATACTCTTTGTGTTCTCAACAAATTGAAGAAAGAAACTAAAATTAAAATGATCCTACTAATCTTATACAAAACATAAACATAGTTTTTATCATCTATAAGTTGTGTCTCTATACTAAAAATTGAAGAAGATAAACTAACATTGTGTCTCTATACTAAAAATTCAAGAAGATATACAACACTGATCATTAATCGTTTCATTTTATTATTATTCAATGTTTTCACCACTAAACATTGTTGTTACTTTGCCATTACTTGGATTCATAAGGATGTGAATTTCAAATGATCATGTTCATTTTAAACATATATGTACATCATAATTATCTAATAATTTCACATTGTTTCTAACGAATCCATCTCAACTCGTGATTTTCCATGCATTGAGAGGGGTTGAATCCCTTAAGCACAAAACTCTCCTCAATTATTGAACCATAAAAGTGTTGAGATTTTTCAGTTTTAATAAATTGGGCAAAAATCTCATGTAGGTGACAACAATAGGATTTGTTGCTATATTAGCTCTATTTGTGGGAAAGAGTTAATGCATCCTATATTTGTTGTGAGAGGATTTATGAGTCAGTTAGATTCTCTTAGCTATAAAATATATGCCCGTACAGATATTGGAGGAGGTAGAGAGTGTGAGGAAATAAATTATTTGTAATCTCCTATTTTAATAATAAGATTTCCGATGCCTCTGTTTGGTGGATGTAGCCCATATTGGTTGGGTGAACCACGTTAAATCACTGTGTCATTTGTGTATGTTTTTATACTGTATGTGTCTTTTATATTCCGCTGCGCTTTGTTATGCTTTAACAATTGGTATCAGAGCGTGTTGGAGCAGGTGCGTGCGTGTGACAAAGCTGCAGGTGGAGTTTTTTCCAAGATTCGGTGATTGGTGCGGTTTCGGGCGAAACAGTCACGCCAATGTATTCCAGTGAATGGATTGGTGCGGGTAATTGAGGAATAAAAGCCCAATTGGCGCGGGTAATCGGGGAATAAAAGCGCCAATTGGCATGGATCCGAGTGGAATACTCGCGTTAGAGCGCCAATATCCTGATTGGCGCGGATCTGACGGGAATAGTGGCGCCACTTTCGGTACTTAGAGCAATTTTGCTTCTGGCGTGGATTTTTTACTGTTCAGGTAGCGCCAAGTCCCTTTCGGTGCGCCAACAGAGGACCGTGTTGGTAAAACTGCAATTTTTTATTATTTATTTTTGTGTAATCTGCAGTTTTGTACAACGGAGCAATTTTTTGATAAGTAAAGGCAGTACAATAGAAGGCGAAGGCATTTTGTTGTTAGATATTAATTTTATTGATTAACAAGTTGGAATTGGAGATTGTTTTTTGGTTGATACAATATGGCGAAAACTCAGAGTGCTCATTTTGAGATCGAGAAGTTCAGTGGCAAGAACAACTTCGAGATCTGGAAGGTGAAGATGTACGATCTGCTTGTGCAACAAGGCGTGGCAAAGGTGTTGATGGGAAAATCAAAACAGCCATACAACATAACAGATGATGAGTGGGACGAGATGGATGAAAGAGCAGTGAGTGCTATTTGGCTGTGTTTAGCGGATGATGTTTTGTTTAATATCGTGTCGGAGAAAGTAGCTGCTGGTTTGTGGACGAAGCTTGAGAAGCTGTACATGACAAAATCCTTAACCAATAGGATTCTCTGAGCGACGTTGTACAGTTTGCGAATGAAGGAAGGACATTCGATTATGATCATTTGAATGCTTTTAATACTCTCCTGGTGCAATTAGGGAAGATAGAAGAAAAATTTCCATCAGAAGATAAAGCTATTTCTTTATTGTGCTCGTTGCCCGAGTCATGGGATATATTGTACTTTTATAATCTTAGTTCATCAGAACCCTTGGTTTATGATGTAGTTGCATCTTTATTATCTGAAGAAACAAGGAGAAGGACGAATTTAGAAACCTCTACATCAGAAGCAATGATGGTCAGAGGTCGTTCTAAAGAAAGATGCTTCAGTAGGCAGAGCGACTCACGTTCAAAGTCGAAAGGGAAGAAGAGTAAGGTAAAGTGTTGGTTTTGTGGCCAATCGAGGCATTTGAAGAAGGACTGCTGGAAGCGACAACAAAATTCTAAAGAAGATTCTTCGACAAAGAAGAAGGAAGCAAACACGACAGATACAGGTTCGGCATCTGGTTCAAGTATGAGTGATGAAGTATTATCAGTTAATTTGTCACATCATGATCAACATTGGCTGTTAGATTCTGGTGCATCAAACCACATGTGCATTCATGGAGAATGGTTTAAGACGTATAAATCAATTAATGATGGAGTCGTGTACATGGGTAATGATGTCACATGTAATATTGTTGGAATTGGGAGTATACAACTGCAAATGTTTGATGGGACAACAAAGATTTTAACTGATGTAAGACATGTACCAGAATTAAGGAAAAATCTAATTTCACTAGGAGCACTTGATACAAATGGATATAAAACTGTAATTCAAGGTGGAGTAATGAAAATTTACAAAGGTATTTTACTAGTTATGAAAGCTAAGAAGGTAGGAAATCTATTTCAGTTAGAAGGAAGAACAGGGTCAGATCATGTGTCTACGGTGTCTGAGTATGACAGTAGTTCTATTCACTTATGGCATCAAAGGTTGGGCCATATGAGCGAAAGAGGCCTAAAAATTTTGTCTGATCGTAAGTTACTTCCTAATCTAAAGTCTAGAAAGTTAGATTTCTGTAAACATTATCTGTTTGGAAAACAAAGTAAGCAAAAGTTTAAAACATGCAAACATGCTAGTAAAGGCATCCTTGATTATATCCATTCAGATGTTTGGGGTCTAGCCCCTACAACCTCATATGGTGGTTTGTCATATTTTGTATCGTTTCTTGATGATTTTTCTAGGAAAGTGTGGGTCTACATGTTGAAAAGGAAGTCTGACAACAATAGGATTTGTTGCTATATTAGCTCTATTTTGTTGGGAAAGAGTTAACGCATCCTATATTTGTTGTGATAGGATTTATGAGTCAGTTAGATTCTCTTAGCTATAAAATATATGCCCGTACAGATATTGGAGGAGGTAGAGAGTGTGAGGAAATAAATTATTTGTAATCTCCTATTTTGATAATAAGATTGCCGATGCCTCTGTTTGGTGGACGTAGCCCAGATTGGTTGGGTGAACCACGTTAAATCACGTGTCATTTGTGTATGTTTTTATACTGTATGTGTCTTTTATATTCCGCTGCGCATTGTTATGCTCTAACAAAAATGAGGGTGATTTCTTTCAATGCATAATAAATTTGATGTTAACATGGATGTAGAAGTTGATTTACATTTCTTTGTTCTGTAATTATTCCAACCTTAGCTTGCTTAATCTCTTGAAATAAAGAGATATAGCAACTCAATATGGAATCTTAACTTTGGGTTTTTGGATTAAATCAGATATGAGTAATCAGATATCCATCATACTATAAATTTAGTAATCTAATTTGTTGCTTTGAAGTAAAATTCTTTAATTTAAATTCCCAAAATTAAATTTCTTCGAGTGAAGACCATTTCTTGTCTCCAAAATTTCAGTTAACACTATATTCGAATGTCGTCAAATGGAAAGATTCTTTTTTCTTTGTAAATTAAATGTTTCAATAATTCATATTCTTCAAGTTTCGTATAATTCATTTTTTTTCCAGTACGAAAAAAAATAGGATTTATATTCATATAAAGGATATTTACATAGAGAATACATAATATATGCATAAAACAGGTAGATGTAAAACTGGGATGGCACTGAGCACAACCAAAGTTTGGAAATAAAAATGGAAGATAAAGTAGAAATCTGTATTGAAACAGATAATATCTAGCCATAGACTCATGGATAATCATTCAAGTCCATCTAGATTAAGCAACCCCATCAAAATGAGAAGATCAAGGAGGAAAATAGACAGACATACCTTTTATGAAGAGGAAGAGTCTATTGAGCAAAGGTAGACAAAAAAGCCAAAAAAATGGACTAAGTACCCGGTAAGGAGAAATCTTCAATCTGATATGTTGTTGATTCCATTTGAATCTCCATTTTCCTTATACCAGGGTGAATTGGGAGGCCTTTCTTTCACAGTTCATCAACACGAGAATTGTGAGACCTGTCCACATGATTGATACTATAATCCTTTTCGCTGTTCCATAATACATTAATCCTGTTCATCCACTCAGATAACATGGAGTCCTTTATAGATAATTTCCCTTTAACATGTTCTATGATGATTTTAGTGTCCCCGTATATATGTAGATTCTGAATATTCAGGAAGAAGCTTAAATGAAGGAGACCAGCTAGGGCCATAGCTTCGGCCTTGTTGTTTGAGCCTTTACCTCCATTCCAATAAAAGGAAAAATGTTGGTCTTCATTCATCGATATAAGACAACCACAAGCACATGTACCCTCTTGAGTTGCTCCATCAAAGAAAGCTCATGGATAACTCACAGGATCTTCCTCTGATATTTTGAATTTTTGGATTTGCATATTAACAACTTTGTAGAAATAGAGTTATGCATCGAAATAATCTTCTCAAACACAGAGTTTTTATCTTCTATTTCGTATAATTCATTATTTAAACTAAATAAAAATATCACTTTTTATAGGTAATTTATTATTTTCTATATGCAAATCAAATCCAATACCAAATAAAATATATTTGTTCTTGTTATCGTATCATATCTTTTTAATTTAAATCAGTTTGAAAAGCAGACGGTTCTATATTCTTCAGGTTTCATATAATTTATTATTTAAACTAAATAAAAATGTCACTTTTATAAGTAATTTATTATATTCTATATGCAAATCAAATCCGAAACCAAATAAACTCTATTTATAGATAATTTATTGTTTTCTGTATGCAAATCAAATCCAATACCAAATAAAATCTATTTATTCTCGTTAGTTATAGTATGATATTTTTTTAATTTAAATCAGTTTGAAATCAGACAGTCCTATATTCTTCAGGTATTTTTGCTATTGAATATAGAACCCTTTTCTAGGACAATTGAGAGGGATTTTTTCGCCAAACCAAAAGGAAGGCTCTTGGAAGTGATATTATTGGAAGATGTGAACATGTTTGATGCAAATGGTAATAGACATAATGGTACCATAAGCCATCATACTAAGGGGATAGGGGAAATAAGAAAGTGAGATGAATTAGAAAGCCTAAATAAAGATGGATTTAAAGGAGCAAAAGAATGGATATTAGAGGAGATATAAATCAAGACATGGAAAGTTTTAAGGATGGAAATTTATCACAAAGTGTAGAAACCTTGGTGAATCTAACTTATCCCTAATATGAAAATTGCAAAATTTCTGGCAATATTTTTGTGAAAATATTCATATTTCTTATGATTTTATATAGACTCTATAATTTTTTTTTCGCAATTTTGAGGTAAAATAATTTTATCCTATGAAATCTAAGCATCATTTTTAGAAAAAAAAATGGAAATTGATGAGTCTTTGTTTGGAAAAAGACATGGAAAAATAACCCATTTACAAAATTTGACCCCTAAAACTTTCCCTAATGCAAGAATGCATCACTTGAAGCAATTTGGAAGGTACAAATGGATATTTTGATGAGAATACAAATTGGGTAGTAAAACTAGAGTAGGATAGAGAGAGACATAAGATGCACCCAACGAGCACATGATGGAAAGAGGGGCAACATATGTTTGTGTCAAGAGAAGAGAGACACCAAAAGAATACACCAAGATAAGTGACGATATAGTAGGTGAAGATGATGTCAAATTATAATGGAAATTCACATATTAGAATGATTTGGAAAAACATGCAAGTATCCCTCAAATAAAATTAAGGATGGTTCCATTGAAAGTGAAGATACTTCAACCATTGCAAAAATATTGACATAAATGAGAATTGAAGAGTTCTTTGGATTGGAAAAAAAGTCAGAGAAATGAATTAGAAAAAACCTATTTAGAACCAACCCCTATATAGAATCCAATAACAAAATAAGAATGTTGAGTAGACACAAATGTTAATAATATAATTTAGCAAAGAATAGGAGAAATCATAGCAAATAGAGTGAAAAAATAATGATAATTTGTTTTTTCAATGGCAAGAAAAAACAAATGATATAGTTATTAGACCCCTCTGTATTCCATGGAACTAGGAAGGATGATGCATGGTAACATTGATTCATGTGTGAAGCAATGATGACTTTGAGTAAGATCACATATGAAGTACAAAATACTATATGGTTGGTGCTAGTGTCAGTATTTGCATACTTCCATTAGTGATCAAAACTCCTCTTTTCATATTCATATTAGTGTCTCGCTCAGAAATTTTTGTCATTCCACCTAGGTCCTCATTCAAAAGTTACTAATGGTAACCCTAGCAAAAAACCTCACTCACCTACACTCCATATACCTCCCTTGACCTTTTCCCATGCACTCCTAGTTATGTTACCCTCCATTCCCCAACTGCCATGTCACCTCCTGCATCCACATCATTCATCTGTCTCATGATCAGTTGAAACTATGTTTTTTCCTATACGCCATTTTGATTTCAAACATGGTTTCCAAACCAATGAGGATGAATTTTCAGAAATTAAAAGAGGATTTTTCTTCCAACATCCTCATGTACAAAACCCTCTCTCAGTTTTCTAACAACTATTATGGTTTGGGATATACAGATGAAGCTTTGCAGACATATTTTCCCAAATTTTCCTGTTTAGTCATACTTTTACAGAACATATTGTGGTCAATTAGAGATGAATATGGAGAAATTGCAGGAGTTTTGTGTTCCTAAGATGCCAAAGTATAATAACATACTTCCAAATTTTACACAGATATTATAAAATGAGAGATAAATGTATATCTTTACAACTTATTTTTCGGATTGTGCAAAGTCCTGTTTCAGTGTCATTTTGCAGAGACTATTGGGAATAGTTGGAGCTTAATTTTGGGAACCTGAGAGAGGTTTATCTCAATGCTATATTTATCTACAATAACCTCTTTCACCTTTTACATATCTATCTCAGATTTAGATATACAAATGGATGACTAGGCCCTAGTTTGCAGAATTAAGGGAGGAAAATGCTCAAAGACAGTTAGCCACCTCATCAATCAAATTCAAATTTCTCTTCCTTGTTAACAAAAATCCATAATGATAGTGCCAAGTAGACACATTAGTTTTTAATGTCCTACATTTCATTTCTATTTGTGCAAAACAATTTAGGATATTTGTAAAAAGATCTTGAGATTTTTATCAAGATATTTTAGTTTAGAATTTGTATAAATACTTCATCATTTGAGGTAAGAAAGGGTTGGAATCACTTAGATATTTTGGCTATTGATCAGAGACACTAGTGTAATCAATATTTGGTAGAATTTAATGAATGAGTTGTAGCTATTTTGGTGGAATACCTGTGGTATGGAATTTTGAATGTTTTGTACTCCCATATTGCATTTCACTTCTAAGATATGTTTGTTTTCAAGTTTATAAGTAGAATACATTTATATGCTCTATTTTAGGGAAATCTACATAGTTTGTCCAGTTTCTTCAGTTTAGAAAGAATACATTCTTTTCTTGCTCTTTCTAGCACCTCACCAGCCAATCCATCTCACTTCATAACCTTAATGTGTTTGAGTCCTACCTACCTTGATCCCTTAGATGTGTGCAATCATACCCTCATTTGTCCTGACCTAGTCTTTTTTACCTAATCCTCTTCCAACAACCCAACCAAACTCAAATCAAACAACCCTCTACACTTTACATCTAGCCTAAAACCCTAATCTATCCAGCCCTCTTGGTTGCGATCCCTTGGAGAGATCCCTCTCTGGCTTGGTAGGGCTAGCTACCAAGCTAAAAGATTGGTTTGTGGTTACCTCAACTGGACTCTTCCTCAACCTTGGAGACCCAGAGGAGTGATAACATTCTGGCACCATTTCCGGGGACCGAAAGCTCTATCTTCCTCGGGAAAGAATGACAGCGACTTAGTTACGGTTGTTGATGGTGGACAACAATCAGACACAAGAAGGTTGAATCATCCACCTGGCGAATCCATTGTTCAAGATCCCAAGCTTCATAGTTCAAAGTGACTTCACTGCCAAAGAATCCAGATTTAGAGCATTGATGGTAATCTCTGATGATAGGGTATGTGGCAAATCCTTTATCTGGTGAAATATTAAAAACTTTAAGGAATGAGTTAGCAGAATTCCAGATTGATAAGAATTTCTCAACATCAATGTTTCGTTGTTTGAAATCCAGCTGACTCACACCTGAAGGTAAAAATTGTTTTCTTGGTTTAGTTGCTGAAATATTAGAAAATGAAATTGAACTATTGGATGTTCAAATTGAATCACATGATTTTCAAGATGCTAAACAGTTCCTGGAAACTCTCCCTCCCCCCAAAGAAGAAAAGGTAAGGTTTCCCTTGGATGGTTGGATTGAAGGATGTTTTGATTTACAGCAGGGATGTGACAATCTCTAGTCGAGAGAATATGTTAATGAGTTAGGGCAACAGATAGAATCTATTTTTTATGATCCTATAGCAGCATATATGGAATATTTTCTTAAGACGAATGACAAAATAGATTTCCTTTTACAGAGCTAGAGGTACTATGTGTATATATTGCTGGTAGAATTTCCAATTATGTTCTGGTTAAGCACCATCAAACAACCTCATCATTACAACAACTGCTTGATTGATTGATTTGGCACTTTAGTATCACTTGATTCAAGGATTTTGCAGTAGATTAGTGTAGGATAAGTGTGCAATAAGCTTGTTGGACAAGCATCCTTCAACATCTAGCTTACAGTTTGCAGTGTGTGTTTTCATTATTCAATTTGGTTGTAAGTTTTTGACCGTATTGGCCCATATGGTTAGGCACTTGGTCTACAGTGGTGTTGACACCTCCAAGGAGCTTCCATCTCCAATAAGGCCGATGTTAGTGTCAGTATTTTCATACTGCCATCAATGATCAAAACTCCTCTTTTCATATTCATATTAGGGTCTCACTCAGAAATTTTTGTCATTCCACCTAGGTCCTCATTCAAAAATTTACTCACTGATGGTAGCCCTAGTAAAAAAAACTCACTCACCTACACTCCATATACCTCCCTTGAAATTTTCCCATGCACTCTTTATTATGCTACCCTCCATTCCCCAACTTCCATGTCACCTCCTACATCCACGTCATTCATCTGTCTCATGATCAGTTGAAACTATGTTTTTTCCTATACGCCATATTGATTTCAAACATGGTTTCCAAACCTATGAGGATGGATTTTCAGAAACTGAAGGAGGATTTTTCTTCCAAAATCCTCATGTACCAAAACCTCTCTTAGTTTTCTAACAGCTATTATGGTTTGGAATATA
>APFE030345224.1:0-43775 GCA_000404065.3 Pinus taeda
AATAACGAAAAAAATAAGCCTCTTAATCTATTTTCTCTGTTTTCCACTTTCATCCCAAATCTTGAACTTTTTATACAGCTAGAGCGCATAAAGATTGCTAATAAACAACCCAAGATTTTCAGGACAGATTGATGAAGTAAATATGAAAGGATTTGCTAGCATCAGCTTATGATTTATGCTATTCGTACCCGTATAAAGGGTGATTCAGAATTGTATATTCACCTTAATGACTAAAACTCCAGTACTCAGACTCGGTTTCTATGGAAATATGCAGGCTAGTTCAAGGGGAGACGACATGTGTCTCGTTTTTGTTTGTTGCAATCGTAATTGTGGTCATCGATGGAAGGACTGAGCAATTATAGAACCAACTAGAAAGCTAAATCAATTTATTTTGAGATGTAACCTTCAAATTATGTAGATTTGTACATCATGTTAAAATCAGCTTTGCTTCTCAACGACAGAATTCATCAATTTATTTATTTCGAGATGTGAGGTTCAGATCATGAACGTGTAGATTTTGTACATCTAGTTAAAATCAGCTTTGCTTCCCAATAACAGAATTCTTGATAATGTGGTTAATGGGGATGGACGTACGGGAACTTAAGCAGTAGGCAACAACATGCTTCCCCTTTGTAAATGCATAAAATTCATGGGGTATGAAAGCTTGGTTGATTGAAGTCTATGGAATGTATGCTTTTGTTTGAGGATGCAATGCTTTGATCTCAGAAGTAAGTTGAGCTGTTTGTAAAATGGATGGTTATATCTCATGTTTCTTTCCAGCGTAATAATATAAAACATACTTTTGATAATAACAGATGTAATATTGATAATCTCTATTCAAGTTAGTAGCATTTGTTAGGGCCAAATCGTTTGATTTGAATAACTGGCAGAGGTCAATAAAATTACAAAGTGGACAGAGTTGATTAAAACTCCATGGCAACGCAGATTAATTTTATCTGAGGATCTGTAGAAATTGAATTGAAGTTAAAATGCAGTTTCCAAAACGATAAACTGTTTAGAATAACCCATTGTACATGGTCATGTAAAAGCATAATTAAGAAGTCCATTGCGGCAGCAGATTCACGCTAAAGTACTGATTATCTACGCAAAATGTATTTGTTTACCAACCATAATTGTGTTTTTATTCTTGAAGACATTAAAAAAAATATTGCATTGCGATTGGAGAGTGATGATTTAAATTGGACTGGTTATATGTTGCTGCAGTGTGTTTGAGAGTGATGGTTTAAATTGGAGGGGGTATTTTATAGAAAACTCTGAAAAGAGATATATTATTTAAGTAGAAGTCATAATAGAATAAGAATATATAGATAAATAGTTAGTATGCGCTTTGCTTTTATTGTACAATATATTATAAAATAATGTAAATGCTTTAATGTTTTTTAATTTTTTTTCAAATAAGTCAACGAACATTTATTAGTTATACAGTAAATGTGTCCATCCAACTGATGCATGACTAATTTAATAATATTTTACATACAAATTTTCATAAGTATTAGAAATAGTTAATATTATAAAAATAATCATTTTGATTTTTTAAATTGTTAAAAGTGTAGTATGTCAAACTCACCTGGTTTCAAATTAACTTGTTTCCTTGCAGTGACATACAATGCCATGCCATGGTCACCTAGAAATAGCCTAAAATAATAAAACATGTATTCAATCATAAAACTAGATTATTTCTAAGAAATGATCTACTTATATTAGTGTTCAAAATACATAAGTTATAAATTGCAATTAAGAGTTTTTTATTTTTCTATTTCTCACTTAGATTTTGGTCAACTATATATATCTTTTAACTTTCTAATTTCTATTTGGCATTTGGTTAAATGATTTGTAAATTACTATGAATATTTCACTGGAATGGTTCATCACAACAAAGATGATAAAATAATTGAAAATGATACTATAAAGGTTATTTTTCTTTTAGATATCAAATTCATTAATAGCTGATTTTCTGCTTAAATGAATAAATAGTTGAAATATGATAAATAGAGAAACATAAAGAAATACACACACACCATGTGCAATAACAAAAGTTTTATCTTGGAACATTTTTATGGGAGAAAACCCAACTAGAATGTGTGGTTACTCTACTTTCTTTTCTTTGGTATGGAAATATGCAAATACAAAGGAAGAGGTAATATCTATGAAGTTACTTGATATTTTTGGCTTGTAGGGATGGTATAGAACCTTAACCCAGTCTGCCATACTCTAACTTCCAAATCCTACTTGATCTATTGAACTATGGAACAAAATACAATAGCATAGAATGAAACCCCTATTTCTGGTATCTCAACATTTAACATATCTTGATAGCCAACTAAGGCTAAGGTTTGACTCCCTCAACTATCAACTATAATTACAAATTTGGACCTTCTAGAATCTTCATGAAATTCCACATGTGGCTAGCTCTATGTGCATGAGTATTGGGGTGGCATCCCTTGTGCTATGGTAGTTAATATGGTAAGTCAACTTGCATGAGGCATGACTTTTGTAAACAAACTTTGATTGACACAATTCTTGAACTGTTGGAAGGGTCTCTAAGTGTATATCAGTGTTGTTGGGCCCTATGCTAAAGTGGGAAAGTGTTGACCCAAAAAAATGCATTTAACCCCTCAAAATGGATTTAAAATGTTTCAAACCTCAATTCTCCAATGTGAGACTCACTATTAAAATGATTTTACAAGTTGAACCCTCAAACATTTCCACTTTGGAAGCATTGACATAGATGGAAAATAATATAATGATGCAATCCAAATCACTAAATATAATTGACTCATGTTTTTTACTTTGAAACAATGGCAAACCAACTCAACTTTAATGTGTTTCTTCCTATTTATTCTCATAAATAACTCCACGATGTTCTTTTTGGCTCTTCATCTTCATATTTTTCTCTCTTATAGTCCATCTTCCTTTAGTGTGTTGTCTTTGTCTTGTCATGTTGTTCTTTTCTTGTTAAACTAATTTGCACACTAGGTTGAGCACATTGCTCCAACCATCTTCTACATGCTCTTATACTCACACTTTTGTCACATTGTTTATTGGCATTGTCTGCCCACTCTATCCTAAATTATTTTGCACCTTCTTACATTGTGCCAAAATTACATGCCACGTTATTTTATTTATGTGTATACTCATTTTGAAGCATTCATGCTAATCTATTTGCACTTTTTCCCTCCTATGTTACATTATCTCTTGGTGCATACTATACATATTCATGCTTAGTGTATTCATGTGTTGGCGTATGTGCATGTTGGCTAATTATTTTAGTGCACTCATTGTTTACTTTAGTGCTTTGATGCACATTGAGAAAGTTAAACTTACTTAGCTATGCATGTTTTACTTTGCCTTAATTTATGAAAGATTCATGGCATGCACAACTTTTGTTGATGTTTCTCTCATTCATAAAAAGAAATCTCATTGCATTTGTGTTGCATCTAATATTTTGCCTATGTAGTACCAAGGTTAATGAGACAGTGCAATTCCTATTGAGAAATTTGGTTTTGACTTCTATGATTTGCACTAACGTTTTTAGACTTGGATCTTGGTTGTTTTTAGATGGTCATAGTAACATAGTTTTGTAGCTTGGTTATGTATCCAAACCTCACATGATATTGGAGCTAAATATTGGTTAAAGGAAAGTTTAGTTTCAAAATATTTTTCTTCACATGCCAAGTATGCTCTTCTCTTGTACCTCTCAATGACTAAGACAATTAGAAATGCTAAAGAAAACTAGCATTGAGGGGGCTATTTATTTGTAGTTCGATCTCCCAATACACTTTTCTTGGAGATCACTAAAAAATCTCACCTCCAACTAAGTGATCATCCTATTGATTTCTTTGTGTGTGACTCATTGTTCAAAAATTTGAGTAGGTGAGTATGGGTGACCCTACACAAGTGCTAGTGAATTGCATGCACGCTTTAGACCCATTTCCATAGCGTCAAAGGTCTTCTTCTATTAATCTATTGAAGTATATGTCAATGTGATTCCCCTCCTCACACCATTCAATTATTATGAGTGGAAATACAAACTATTGATTTCTTTAAAAAGTAAATGATTATTAAGGACAACAATGGGAATTGAAGCTAAATCAACACTATCTGCAAAAAAACAAAGTGGTTTAATAAATGTGATTAGACCAATGGGATATTATTTCTATTTGTGTCTCTTGATCTTCTTTTCCAAATTGAATATGTCGATTATCCAATTAGATTTGGAGTACACTAGAAATATTTCTTAGGAAGTAGAGAATGTTAAGATTACACTCGCTGAAGAATGCACTCATTATTTTGAGCACTAATAATTTTGACACCATCTAAGATTTTTTCACAAAATTGAAATCTTTTAGATTGCAGTCATTGAGAAAAAGGACAAGCATTTGGTTCTTTTCATTCTTTCCAAAATTGGCCCTAATTATTCTATATTTTTTTATACATTCTATGTGACCAAGGACACACATGGAAGCACATAAAAAGTATAATCTATTGATGACTTTGTTGTTGTGCTTACCACGGGATAGGACAAACTTGTGCAAACAGGTACTTTGATGTCCTTAAAGGAACATGTTATTAATATGGGTATAAAAGAGTCAATAGATTCAAACAATGATGACAAGAAACATAAAAGAAAATATAAGTAGGAGCATGATCAAGTAAAGGGACATAAATTTCCCAAAGTAGCTCATGAGGCTTCCCATTCAAAAGTTAAAAGACCTAGTATTGAGAGGGTTAAATGTGGTTATTGCAACAAACTCATACATGATGAACATAAATGCATCGATATGTAGCTTGATCATCTAACTCATATTCTTGAGAAAAATCACATCAGGTTTCTTGACAAAATCCAATAGAGTTCATCACCATAGAACTCTTCCAAGGTGTATGAGAACGACAAAGGGAAGGAAAAGGCATTGCTCAAGCACTTGTAGTAGTTGCATCTCCACGTTCCTTGTGGGTAATTGGCTTGGTGCATTGAATAATATGATTTCAACTAGGGATGTATTTTCATCTCTAGAGTGTTATATGATGTCCACCATCTTGATGGGGGGGTAATACTCTTAGTAAGGTTTGTGAGAGAGGATTTATTGACATGTTGATGGGAAATTTCAAATATTCATTATGTACCGCCATTATTGACCAATCTCCTATCATTCTACCAAATCACTTATTGGTTTAAGGAAATTTATTTGAATTCACTCTTGATTTTGTGATCATTACTAAGATGAATAATGGTGCTATAATTGTAGTGTGAAAGGTCAATCATCAAAACTTACTATATTTTTCTGAAATTTTCCTCAAAAAATCTTTTTTTTGTTCTTCTCACTCATTCTAATAATGTGGGTATATTGTGGCATGAAATCTTTTCCAATCCTAATTATCATTGTTTGAAACAACATACCAACTAAAGCATGGTTATAAGGCTACCTAATGCTTGCATTTCTAATGGTGTCTTCTCAAGATGCATATTTGGAAATGATCTAGAGGAGAAATTTGATAAAGGAAAATATTGGAGGGGTACACAAGTTATGAAGCTTACTCATGGTGGATCCTTTTTCTCAGTTTCCTATGAGTAAGGCTACGTTGCATTGAATTTTATTTATGATTGTTCAAGGCATACCTAAGGTGTACTTTGCTAAAATAAGCGATCTTTGAGTACTTTTAGGACTTCAAATCCCTTTTGAGAAATAGTCAAGAAATTCCATCAAAATTATGTGTGAAACAATGTTAAGTAGTATGAAAACAACTATGTTGAGAAATTTTATGCTACAAAAAGGTATCGGTTTGTAATTTTATTTCCCATAAACTCCTCAACAAAATAGCGAAGAACAAATATGTTAAGGAAATGGAAAATTGTGTGATATAGTCCAAATCTACTGCTCCAAATCTCTAGGGGGGGAGCTACTAACTATGCCATATATCTATAATGAAAATCCTCATAAAGAATTGAAGGGTGTCACTCCTTTTGAATCTTGAATTGGTTAGAAATTTATAATAAAACACTTTAAAATGTTTGGTTCTTAATCATGGGCCCACATTTTTGTAAATAAATGCATGGGAATGGTTCCACAAAGCCAACCATGAATCTTTGTAGGGTATCCATATGTTCAAGGATAATGAATTTTCAATACACCACAAATTAGGTTATCATCACAATGTTCTCATTTTGAGGAGGTCTCTTTGGGTTATCCTTGTTACACCTCTCATTTTTCATCTAGACCAATTTTCACAATGGACTCTTATAAAAACAATGATTAGGATCTACCTAGTTTGATTTTTGATGATAAGGTTTTTTTTTTCCACTTCTAATGATGTTGTTGATAATTAGGGTTTCACTCCTAGAAATCATCTAGAGGCTACATAACCTTTTGTTATCATTGGACTATGTTGGGCATAATAAACACTACAAGCAATAAGTATGCTTGTTGGGGATCCATATAACACTAGGAATACTTATTCACAATTTCAAGGAGCTCCTCATTCATTCATTTCCACTACTATATATCTATAGGCCATCCATGAGGCTTGTGATCGATTTTTTTTGTAGAGACACTAAAGTTCTAGCAACCTTGCTAGATGGGCATAAAAAAGGCAGCGACCCACAATCACCTCGGCCCAAGCCCCTGATATTTAGCCCAACACCCCTAACATGTAAATGGAGGAGTCTCTAAATATCCCCTATCAACTCTTTTTTATGGTGAGTGCCATATATGGAGTCAATGAAACAGAGGCGTTCTTAATCTATCTGTGGTCATGTGTAAGAGACAATCCTAAAATAGAGTAGAATTCTAAAAATAAATATTATTAGCCAAAACAATTCAAATATATAATGTGTAACCTATGGATTTTATTCTACTGAAGTTGTCCTAACCAAATGTGTGATTATTTATGAATTTTGAAGTTTGGTTACATATTTATAAGTCAAAACAACTTGGTTTTTTTTTGTGTGTATGATGGCATGTAAAATGTATGTAAAAATGCAGGGACAACAATCATCTATTTAATTAGCCAAGCCACTATTTGAAAAACACCTTTGGGGAGTTACCCTTGAGTGTGGAATGACTAGAGGGTGATTGTAGAGGGTTTGGGGTTTCTCCTCTACTAAATTTGGATTGAAAAAGTAATTGTTGGAAATTTATTTTTCATTCTAAATTTAGTAGAGGGGAGAACCCAAACTTTCTACAATCACCCTCTAGCTAGCTGGAAATTTATTTTCATATTTTTGGGTTATGTTTATTGATCCAAAAAAATTCCAAAAACTTATTTCATGATTTAAAAAGTTGGAAAATAAAAGGAATTTAACTCTACCGTAAACTTTTTTCTTGTAAACTAATATAAGGCTGAAATATCACAAGTTCTAGTGTGATATACTTATCATTCGGCCTGTAGAACTCATTTTTGGTGGATGAAAACATAGGTCCAGCAAGCAAAAATCCCTCTTAACCTAGTAATATGCGAAGGATAGATACAAGTGTAAAATGCAAGAAATATTAACTTGTATCTAAGTCGGGGTTAAACCTAGTAATTTAGTTCATTTTTCCTAATAAGTAGCTTCTTGTAAATTGATATGATAGTAAAAATTGTCCTACTCTAACTGCAAAAAAAAAAAATGGAGAATTTTGTACTTTTTGGTTGTTGGATTTCTTACTTATGCCTTGGAGTCTCACCCTTTACCAGAGTGTGAAGTAGATACCCCTCTAAGTCACTATGCCTAGTTCTTTTCAAGGGAGTGGGCTTGGTCCTTCTCGAAATCACTCCTACTTTATCTTAATTCAAGTTTTGCAACTTTCAATTTTCCTTATGAGTGACACTCTTTTTGTGATGTCTCTAACCTTTTTCCTTCGTGTGTGGAAAAATACAGAGCCCTTAAGATAATAAACTCCATTTCTGAATTAGTTTAAAACACTTAGCTTATTTACTTGCAAAACCAAAACAAACAAATGGGGAACCCTAGTTTCCTACTTTCACATAACATATTAGCCCTTCAATAACAGAACATTAGACTTATGATAAATTTAATTATTAGAAAGTTGAAATTAGATAAAAGTAATACTCAATGGAAATATCAAGAAAAAGAACATTAACTATAAATCATTCGACAATTATAAAAAGTGTAAAAAGTCTGCAAAATTTATGAGCTCTTTCTACTAAATAGCACATGTTCTAAAGTGAACAAAAACAATCTAGATATGAGGGGAGGCTAGCCTTTTATAGAAAAATCAATAATGGCGAGATAACAACTAGTTTGACTCTTCCTTAACAAAATATTTACTAGTACCCACAAGTTGGAGACTTAGTAGATTAATTCATAAAATATTACAATATGATTTTAAATTCACCCACTAGGGGGTTGAATTGGAAAAAATTCCAAAATTCATATTCCCTTTTCGTAAGGTCCATTGCTCAACTAATTGGTCAACCTAGTCTCCAATGGTTATTTGGATTGTCTAATGGCTAGTTGACTTCACTAATGACTATTCTTTGACGTAAATTTTCCCTTTAGTAACTTAACTTAGCTACATGGAAGTTGGATCTCTGATGCCCTTGAATTTATGACAATTTTGGCACTTGGGTATGCTTAAACCTACAAGGATCTGAACTAGGTATCTCCTGAAATCTTAATATGTTTCCTAACATTCCCATGTCATCACCTGCTTGACACATCATCGTGCCTTTCTAGAGCTCCATTGCCCTTAGAACTTTGGGAAAATTGAGACGTGTTTTTTTCCTATCATTCTTTAGGCCAATTTTGTTGAGTTTTTCCCTTGTTAAGCATCTTGGAAACTAGTCTTTCCACATCATCATGTTGTGTCTAATGCCCTTGAGGATTTAGAAAAAATGATATGTGGGTTTTTTTTCCCTCTCATTGAGTCAAGCACTTTTGACCTCATGCATATCATAAATAATCCAATGCTCTAGCTAAAAATACCCCTAAAAGTTTTTCCTATACTATTGACCATGTCTGACCGAGCTATAACTAGCCACCAAATGCTTAGATTGGGAATTCTATGTAGCATTGAATCGTCTCATCATGCTCTAAAATATGATACTAGGTTGAATTTTTTACCATTGAGACCATTTTGCATTGGGAATCATGAACCGCCTCAATAAACGTGAAAGTTGTCACAAGAGATTGTTATGCTATGAGAGATATCATGAGTAACACTACAGTAAAACAAAGGTCACCTATAGACTCTATAGACCCTAACCATGTAGAATGACAGAGGTGAACCTTGACATGAACTAGACTATTCCATACAATAGTGATCACCACTACAAATGTATATGCCCATAAAACCATGAGTCCTCATGAGAAGCCTATGCAAGTCCTCCAATTCTATCAGGGATAAGATCACCTAAATGAAGCTTTCAAGGGATATGACATGGTTTGACCAAACAAAATAAATACATACTAAAGCTGACAAGGCGTAGATCTAGGAGACCTAATACAATGTCTCTAACGATCTTTACATGGATTTGACTTGTGACCTTGGACTTATAATGGTGGTTAATAATGCACTACAAAAAATATATGTACCCCCATTGGGAGAGGGGTAACAAGTAGCTCCAATTGTGGGACACATTCTCTACTTGGGAGGATGTGAAAACCATAGAATATTCTGATTGTCACCTAAAACACATCAATAAGACATTGTACCCTATGAGAGAATTAGACCGAAGTCCTATCCCTCCCTAACATAGAAATAAAATGAAATGATAACTATATTTTGGAAATGAAATAACATCCAATTGACAACATAGAAATATATCAATGGAAAATAGCATATATGTAACATCACAATAATAAAAGCATAGATTGAAATTACAATTTTTTTAATCTAATCCAATGATCATGCTAAAGAGTTGTTAATCCTACCCTGTCCTACCTAAAATAAGTAGACATGTTAGGTAAAGTAATATAATTTATGTAACCAAAAAACTAATTCATCGTTACCTTTGATTTTAACTTTATGCTTGGTTGCTAAGAAAAACAATGAAATGTCAAACCTGCAACAAATATATGTTTGAAAATCATTCATGGCTTGGGCCACATTTATTGAGGACTTCTCATCATGGGGAAGGTCAGCAAAAAAGTACCAAGGTTTCTATGTGCTATTTAATGCTTCTTCTATCCACCAATTGACAAAACTAAGATAACGACATTCTTCAAATTGTGTATAAGGAATTGAATCATGTTTTTCACCATATCGGTGAGCAAGGGGGGTTTTGATGGAATTTCTAACTAGAAATTGTGCATAGACCACTACCCTTATCGACTATACCTAATCACATAGACACACAATTGATGAGAAAACTCACGAAAATTGAAAATACCTTTAAACCTATAACTTACTATTAACTAGATTGACTAGGAAGGCTAAGAACTCATGGGATATGTATAATGCTGATTACATTGTGATATACTTGTTAATACTAGGTTTAGGTTATTCCTTTCAAATGGATCTATGCAAACCTAAGAGCTATATTCCAAGGCTATCCATCGATGAAATATTTCTACCAGATCACACATGTGGAAGTCCCCTCGACACTTGTAAATATGTCTTCTCCTACATGAGTTGATATGGCCGATGATGATCAATGTGTTGAGTATGTTGGTATATTATTACATATGTGTTGTCATTGGTGTCAAGTTCATGGGGATCTTGTTGATATGTGTTGTCATGGTTTGTTGAGTGTAAATTATCTGACTTGATGTCATGGATGGAGTTGTAAAGTCCAACTTTAAAGGAATTTTGTCTTTCAAGTTCCTTATTCCAAATGTGAATACAAAGTGTAAAGTTAGGTAGCTCATTTAGAGACCTTTTTAATGGTATATGACAATTTTCCCAACTCCAAAGGAATGAAACTAAAAAATAGTTTGAAGCATATTAAGTCAAGCAAGGTTCTTGTTGGTCATGGTTCCATCATGGGTCCCTCACCAAATCAGTGTCAAATGGTAAATAAAAGCTCATAAGGGAGCACGATGACTAATGGATGTTGAAGTGGTAAAGTTGTCGATCATAGCCCCTGGTTATGAGGAGGTTTGCATAAAAACCCAAGGCACACTAGAGAAATTTTGAGTCTAAAATTGGCCTCCTAAGGAATATTATAAATTAATAGTGGAAATAGTAAAATTATATTAAATAACATCATCAAATTTTAGAAGGAAAAAAGAAAAAACTAGTATTTTCAACTCATATTTTCAAATGATCTCCATACAATTTTACTCAAATTTCTAGTGGAAGCACTCGTTGGATATAGAGCTTAGTTCCTCATCCAAGGAGTACCCATGTTGCATACTTTTGATGGACCTTGCTACACGAAAAATGAGAAATCCATGAAAAAATGTGATTGTAATCACATTTTTTCATGTATTTCTCATCTTCCACATATCAGAGTCCATTGAAAGTATGCAACATGAGTAGTCCTTGGATAAGGAATTAAATTATGCATCCAATAAGTTGCTCCTGCTCAAAATTTGAGTAAACTTGTAGGGAGATAAGTTGAAAATATGAGTGGATAAAGTAGTTTTTTATTTTTTATTTTTTTATCTTTTTACTTTTTTACTCCAAAAATTGTGAATCATCCCCCATGGTTGACATCATCATATTGAATCCTATTGGTTCTTATAAAGTTTATTTTGGCTGTACATTTTTGTTTTGAGGCACATTTTAGGCCTCAAAATTTCTCTAATGTCTATCGAACTACCTCGCTAGATGGTGTTGTTGCAGACAACAAACATGGTCGACAAAGTGGCGAGCTGTGGCTAACAGAATTAACCCAAGGTTATATTTCTTGGTCACACGGGGCTTACCATTAAATTCTTAGGTGTCTACCATGCCATTATTGAAATCACATTTGCACACAACATAGATACGAATGAAGAATGGTGGTTGATTATTAGTTAGATGGATTGGTTGGCTAGTGACTCGCTGGCTACTGGGCTAGCTGGCTGTGGTGATGTTGTTGGCTCTGCTGCTGGACCTAGAACTGGAGACTCTGAAACTAGTTCAGCAACAGGATAAGGGGTCAGGACTGGAACAACCAGAAGGTATGCTACTAGGTAGGTGATCAACCTTGCTACCCTGGCTTCTCTCACCCGTGTCTATGCCTAGGTGCCTCCGCTACTTGCTTTGTCGCAAATGGATAGGGGAGGGGCAGAACAGGGAGGGTAGGTCGGGCAGCATCTACAGAATCTGCTTGCTGCAGAAACCACTACTGATGCTGCGGGATCTACTGCTAGCCAAGGAGCCGCTACTATTGGTGCTATTGATGGAAAGTAGACTTCTGCTGGATTAGACTCTGGATCTTGTTCTATCAAATATGGATATGGATCACGAACATCAGGGTGAGGGTGAACCTGTCGAACTCTTGACCTATGGGAGAGGTAGCGAACTCTCGACTAAAAGGAGAGGATGCTACAACATGGCTCGAACACCGGGAGAGGGAAACTCCGGAAGGAAGTGTGGTCCAGCAAAAACTCCATAAAGATGCTAGGTGGAAATGACTTGGATGTTAGGTGGTAGATCCACATGGAAATGGTGATGACATGGTGGTTTGAGGAGATGACACATGGCATGTGGATTTAGCCTTTTTTGTTAGCGAAGTGGTCCTTTTCTGAGTGATACACGTTGATGATGTGGCATGACAGGTGGTAGAGAGTGACATGGAAAATAATGTGGCATTATAGGTGATAGAGAGATGATGTGGAAGATGATGTGGCAGTGACCTAGTAGATGATGTAGAAGGCCTCAAGATTCATGCTAGGAGGGTGTTTTTTAATAATTTGTAGTGTAATGGAAATTTGGCATTTTCCATTTTTTTAGAGTTTGGAGACATAAGTCCATCTCAACATTTAGAGGTTGGGTCGAGCTAGTGGATAAAAGAGTTGCACACTAGATGAAGAGTAACATCAATGAAGTGGTGGTTGACAAATAAAGAATTTAATGTTATGTGCAACACCTTAAATTAACATTTAAATCTACCATACCATTAAATGGAAGGTGTGTCATTAGTTTAGAGGATCAAACGGTGAGCAGTGAGGCAACATGATAGTGGCCACAACCCTGGTTAAAAAAGTTTGAGGAATAAGCATTTTTGGACTAGGTTTATCAAAGCACTAGCCATTGGGTCACACTAGTTTAAAAAAATAAGCAACAATATCCAAGATTTGTGAGACTTGATTAATATCTGCTTGTCACCCCAAGTCTTGAGGAGCTAGTGTTAAGTGCTCAGGGTAACTACATCAAGTTACTTGGGTGTCATTGAATCGTTGAAGAGATGTGAATGAGTAGGTAACTAAGAGAAAGGTTGAAGAGAAGGGAGATTGGTTTGTTGAATATGTCAAGAGGACACCGGGTTAGGTTGAAATATTGATGTTCATTATCATGGATTTCAAGAACCAAAATTATAAAGATTGTGAACAACGCACTGTGAATGCATAGTACAATAGCGGCCGATAGATTGAGATCCAAATGTCAATTATTGTATGCATGAAATGACATGTTGACAGTGCTGGACCAACCAACATTAAATGGATCTCCCCGGTATGAAGTGCCAACTAGACCTCACATTGTTTTGTGTAGGAGTCCCATCTGGTATGATGGCCTGATTTCCATTATCTTAGAGATTTGCCTTAGCTCTTGTTGTTCAACAAATGAGATTGTTATGTTCGTATCTTCAAAAAGTGAGGTGAGTATGCTTGGTGAGTGCATAATGTAACTTTTGTTCGAGTTCTCTTACTATAAGGGGAGAGAGTAAAGTGAGCCTTTAGATGAGAGGTAGTAGTACACCCAGGGAGAGACACACACGAACCAACAAGGGTTTGACAAGCATCCAACGGAGTAGTCCACAGTGGATGCGAGAGTCGTCAAAACCAAAGTGCAAGGTGAAAACACGTACACCATCCAACAATGTAGTCCACATGGAGGTGATGGTCGTTATAACCAATGAAACAAGAATGGTTTGTCTAATGTCCTGTGGAGTAGTCCACACAGAGAAGACAATAGTGATAAACAATATAACATATCTTCAACAATGTAAGTACTAAAATAACCTAAGTAGTTCAACTATCTTAGTACAAGTTAAGCAAACATGCATTACAAATGTTTAAAGAGTATTCTTACAAACATATACCAAACATGCCTGAAAACGTGTTGGCCAAAACAGGCTTCTAAATTAAGAAAAAGTCTCAAGGTGCATATTACACCATACATCACTAGTCCCTGTAGTGGGACATTGGAGCCACTCCTCGCTTCTCAAAGAATAGACTACAAACTCTCAAGGCTATGTGGGAGGATCCAAGGTGAAAATTCCTTTCTCATACAATGGGAAGGGGTATATATAGTCAAGGGTGATGCTTGACCCTTGTGACTCTTGGACTACCCTCATGACTATTCAAATTCTCATGACTTTTCAACTGACATGAATCTTCGACTTCTTGTGTGTGTCCATTGGAATTATCTTTACATTACATTCAGTTACAACGGACATGGCCCATAATCGTGATGTGGCTGAGACATCTCATGACACAACTCGACATGACACTTCTGACATGTACTAGCTGACTGTGGTGTCCATGTCAAGCTACTGTGTTGTTGAGTGATGGATGTACTCTTGGTGTGCTTTGTATTCTCCTCTAGATGGAATAGTGTTGTAGGGTCTTCAATGGTCTTTGTCTTTCTTGATGTTTCAATGCATGCGTTCCTTTTGCTTGTTTCTTTATATGCTTGGTATGTCTGTCCAACTACAAGCAAGTCTTCTAGCATGTGCGCTTCTTCTCAACCTCGTTCATCATCTTGCCATGATCTATCAGTGTACTTTTTCCTGCAATTCACTCATGACGGGACGACATTAAATCCAAAATCTCCTAGTTTAGTATGATGCGTTGCTCTCGGGTTCCAGGTGATAGGGAGGGGGGACAACTCATTGAGATAGTGTAGAGCATAACTGAGGTTGGAATGATGAATTCTAGAAGGACAACCTGCACTATCGGGAAAAACTTCTTAGTGATCACTGGGAGGCATAATTGCACAGTGAAAGTCACCAGTGTTAGCTGCAACGTGAGACCCTGAGGGGGGAAGTTTATGTGTAGTTTCTAGAGGGAGGATAGAGTGGGGTTGTAAGGGGACTGCTAGGAATTTCTGTGTAGTTTCTAGAGGGAGGAAAGAGTAGGGCTATAGAGGGACTACTGGTCATGACTGTGCAATTTCAAGAGGGAAGATAGAGCAGGGTTGTAGAGGGACTGCATAATTTTTGGGAACAGTGCACGACAAGCATCATGGGAATCGCTAGACATGTGTGTGCAATTTTTTGAGGCAGTGTAGAGCAAGGCAACAAGGGTTAGCTCGGAAATTATGCACAATTTCTGAGAACAGTGTAGAGGAAGGAAGTAGAGGACTAGGTGGGCATGTCTGCATAGTTTTTAGGAATAGTGCAGACCTAGGTCTCAGAGAAGTGTAGGTTTCTGGTAGGCAAGAACGAGGGTTGATGACTGTGCTTGAGAAATGCATAGTTCAGTTGGACATGGAGGCATTTTTTGTGCATTTCTGGGAGGCAGGCAGGATGCTCACCTCTGAGATTGTGTAGTGCAACTGACCTGGAGGACAACCTCAAGCAATGCGTAGTTCCGAGCAGCAGAGAAGGGTCACTAAGGGTTGATACTACGTAGTGCAGCTTAGTTGAGGTTTGGTGGAAGAGGGTTGTTCAGTGGGGTAGATTTTTAGGAAAATGACTAAGTGTCAAAATCAAGTGAACTTGTGTAGACTGATATTGTGATCATACACTTAGCATACTTGACAACATAGAACACCATGAAAATAAGACAAATCATGCCCTTGGTGAGACTGTCTTGGAGTTGAGAGCGACAAATGTGACACTTGTGATAGACCTTCGGATGACCGTAATGACACTTGCATGACAATCCTTACAACTTTGTGTGAGAGTGAGGCGGGTCTTCACATAGTGAAGACAACCCAAAAAGATAAAGGCAAACCTTCAAACTGACCAGAAGTGGATTGCAAGAAAGACAAAGAAATTAACATGTCGAAAAACTACCATTGGTCAAAATAGCTAAAAGGTGAAAAGACTTCACAAGAGCTCATGGGGTGAGCTCAAGTGTTTGCAACCATCAAAGGAAAAACTAAGGAAGGCTCCGAAATGTGGATGTGGGCCAAAATTTTGGAGGGTGTTGCAGCAGCTACAACACTTGGCGACACACTGGTTGAATACCAACTTCTCTATTCTGGTTCATTTTCAGTGCAGGGCCTTGGCCTTTCGAGAAGTATTGATTCATTGTATAGATCACTTCGGCCTCCCCACTTATCCCATGGATAGACACAGTTCAACTTGTACTGACTCAGTTGAACACAACAAAAAATTCAACCAGATCACAGTGTTTCAAAGTGGGAAGGGTAATTTGGCTTGCGAGCTTAAGATTTTCAGAGTCTAAGTTTTCATTTCTGGTGTTTCTCTGGCACCAGTAGGCCTAGACAGTACCCCGGTGGAGTCACACAGGAACACAAACATTGCTCCACTATCAACGAGCCTGGACAATACCCTAGTGGAGTTTCTTGCTTCACCTTTCTACACATGAAGCCTTTCTCTTCTTTCACCTTTGTTATTTTTTGAAAGAGGACGGTGCATAGGCACTTATTTATTTTTTTGAGTGGAAGAGGGATCCTGACTTATTGAGAGTAGAAGAGATTGTTCCTTCAAAGAAGCATGTAAAGACCTATGATTCAAGTTTGCTCATTTAGATTTTCCCCTCCTCCGTTTCTACTGGTTGGATAATCTTGAACACACAGAGCATAAAATTGAGTATAGGCATGAGGTTTCCCAGACTGGACACGGGTTCATGGTTTGACCAAAACTTTCCTTACAGAAAGATCATATTTTCCATCAAGAATTCATTGAAAAAAAGTTACAACCAAGCACAAAGAAGATAGACATAGGGTTGGCCAAGCATTGTAGTGTCACAAGACTCTTTGAACTTCATCCACATGCACATTCAGAATCTAGTATGCAATGTGGGACAACACTTATTTACAAAACAAAACAACTGAACAACAAAGCAGAGAAAATCAGCAAAGCAAAGAAGAAACAATAAATCAAAGCAGGAAAAAGAAAAGAAAATAATAGAACAAAAATGAAAGAACTATGTACACGTGCGGGGCACGACCCCATATCATTGAAAATAACATTTTAAGTCTTGGACATTGATAGGGAGAGTGTCAATCTTCCCTTCAAGTGATTAGAAACAATACATGTGTTGGCTAAACTTCTCGTGAACAATAAATGGGCCAATCTAGAGGGACTATAACTTCATGTGTTTGCCTTTGTCTTCGTGGGGTTTATCCCACCACAAGACTAATTCACCCACAAAAAAGTTGGTACTCCTTGCAGACTTCTTGTCGAACCATCTCTTCATACGGTTATGGTGAAGTGTAAAATTTTCTTTTGTTTTCACCCTTCCCGTAGCTTGTGTAATGTGTCCATCCTACACTGAACTAATAGACATAGCTTGCCTTGGGATTCTTGGGACAATTGGAGAGTAGACAAGTAGATATTTGGTGAGAATATGGCTTCTTTTCCATAAACCAGGAAGTAGGGGGAGGTATTCAGAGAGGGTTTGAGTGTGACTTGGTCATCCCATAGAGAATTCAAGCGAAGTGCCAGTTTTGCTATTAAGAGAAAATGGTCTTTTTTATTATGCATATAAGATATTTGTTTGTGGACTTGGCAAATTCATAAATATTTAATAAAGAAACGTACGTTGCATTGTCAAAAACAAGTGATGTAGTATTTCCAAACCTTGAGATGATGTTTTGTCTTAGGAGGCTGATGACTTCCTGGACATTCACTTGTTTCAGCGGAACTTCTTCTATCCACCTCATGAAATAACCTATAGCAATTAATATGTAGTGGTGATGCTTTGACGAATGTGGGAAAATATCCCCAATGATTTCCAAGCCCCATTGTTGGAATGGTTCATCCACTGCAACAGGTTGCAGTGGGGCTATTGACCTTTGTTTTATGTTGGCAAATCTATAATAGAATGGACACTTGTAGGCATAGGCATGCGCATCTTTGAATAATGTAGGTCAGTAGAAATTGGCCTACATGACCTTGTGCATTGTTGTATTGCCCGCAAAGTGACCCTTGATTGGTTCGTCATGGAGATCACGTAACACCCTTTCCGAATCTTGTGCGTTTAGGAACCTATGCAAAATAATGTTGTGATGTTTTTCGTAAATCACTCCATGCACCAACTGGTAAGATACAAATTTTAGTCAGAGTGCCCTCTTCTGCCACATAGAAAAGTGAGATGGTAAGGTGCCATGCTCAAGGTACTAGAGCACGTCTGTGTAACAAGAGTTTTTGTGCAAAAGGGGGAGGGGGGGGGGGGGGGCTCACTCAACATTATACATTTCGATTTCTTGCTCCCAGCCGATGAGCTCTACTTATTCCTCTTATGCATGTACTGATTCAAGTGCTAATATGTAAAGGCTGTGACCCTTTATGGTGTGAACTGGCTTGATGTCAAGATCATATTCTTGCAGTCCTGTCATCCAGTTCACCTGTATTTCACCCAGCTCTTGCTGGACAAGAAGTGATTTGACTGTTGGGTGTGGCACATAGACAATGCAATGATTTTTCAAGATGTAGGGTTTGAAGTGTTTAACTACCTTGTATACTGCGTATGCTTGTTTTTCCACGATGAGATAGTTTAGTCCAGGTCCTTGCAAGCTCACACTCATGAAATATATGGGTTGTTCATTGTTTAGCTTGTCTTTCTGAGTGAGCACAACAACGAGTGAAGTGTTGGAAGCAAACGTGTAGAGAAAGAAATCTTTGTTGAGATTTGGGTTGCCTCTGCCATCGCTTGCTTAATCCGGGAACATGCTTCCTTTTCCTTTCTCCTCCAATCATATACTAGGTCCTTCTTGGTCATCTATTGAATGGGTTTGACAATATACACATAATCAGAGATGAACTTCCTGAGGAAGTTGATCTTCCCCAAGAAGGACTGCATAGCTTTCTTGTTCATGGAATAAGGAATCTGCATGATGGACCAAACTCTGTTTGAATCTACCTTGATCCCACTCTTGGCAATGATGTTCCTGAGGAGGTTACCCTTAGACACTGCAAAGACATTCTTCTTAGGATTCAAGGATATCCCATATTTTCAACATCGATTAAATATTTTCTTGAGATGACACAGGTGGTCTGATCGCTATCTAGAGAAGACTATCAAGTCATCGAGATAGACCACCACACTTTATCCGATGAGCCCACAGAAAGTGATTTCCATTGAACGCTGAAATGTAGCTCCTACATTTACCAGCCCAAACAAAATTCTATGGTAAGCAAACATACCCCACTCGGTACAAAATGTTGTTTTCAGTCTGTTAGACTCTGCTACCAGAACCTGATTGTATCCTGAGAAACCGTTTAGCAAAGAGAACATCTATTCTCTAGATATTGTCTGTAATATGTGCTATATAGATGACACTGGGTAGTTATCTTTGTTTGAGGCATGGTTAAGATTTCTGAAATCAATGCACAGGTGGATCTCCCCAGACTTCTTCCTAACAGGGACTATATTTGAAACCCATGTGGAATGATGAACCTTGTAAATGATCTCAGCATCCAAAAACTTAGTCAATTCTTTCTAAATGAGGGGCTCAAGTGATGGATGCACTTTCCTTAGCTTCTGTTGAAATGGCTTGGCCCCTTCCTTGATTGGAATGATGTGATGGATTATTCGTGTGTCGTATATTTTCAAATAATTGTATGTCCATGCAAACACACCATGGTAATATTTGAACAGGTGGAAAAAATCTTATCCGTTTTCTGGTGTGCAACATGCACTGAGATTCACTAACTTTGGATCTTTATCTATTCCCAAGTTGATTTGTTCATATAACATTGTGGAACTGTGGGTTTTGGCATTCACAAGCCCCTAAAAGTGGTTCTGCAGGTCATACGAATATTCGAGTGATACCACACCCTTGGGGATGAGGTTGCCTTTATTGTCATCACCTGTGCTCTGCAGAGACTACTCGTGCTCGTATTCTTCTATCCTTGCATCCTTGAATACGTCAGTGTTGTCCATGAAATGCAATATCTGTTGGTCATCATAAAAAACATGCAAATTAGTGATGTTATTAGGGATAGATGGCTTATACAAAATTTCAACAAAAAATATATCACTCAGCAGTGTCATCCTAATAGCTGCATTTTCTAGAGAATTTGTAGTTGCATTATGCAATCTTGGTACATAAATAAGATTGAAGGCTTGGAAGATAGAGATAAGTCACCATACCTCTTGTTGATAACTTTTAAGACGTGGTGACACATAGTGTATCGTGTTACATACTTGACGTACCACGATCTCTGAATCACCTACCACTTTAAGCACAACAACATTGAGACTGATGTATTTCTGTAAGCCCAAAATGAGTACTTCATACTTGGAATTTTTGTTCGTGCACTCGAACTCCAAGCGGCTTGAGACTAAATGTTTCCTTTGCAATGAGTCTATAAAAACACATCCGGCTCCAGAGACCTCCCGTAGCTTGGGTTCGTCAAATTATAAGGTCCACATATTATCTAGACAAGAACCGCTTGCCACTCTAGTACTACTTTCATTTTTGTTTTTACTGTTACAATCTATGATACATGTGTCATTTTTGCTAGTTGGGCAAGTAAGGAGACCCAACTGTGTGCCTGGTGGGGTTGGGGATCACTGTGCGAGATAACAACCCTGTTGTGCTTCCAAAAATAATTTGCTGAACATGAGTTATGCGAAAGCCAACGACTCATTTTCACCATTCAAGGGAGTAATGTTGTGTTTCATGTATCTTTCCAACAACACCTAGATCTGGTTTTTTCTGCCCTTGTGTGGAAGCCATAAGTGTGACCAGTGCATAGCAAATTATCCTTGTAGCTTGACAGACCAGTCTTTGCTGAGTAGTAAGACATATGCTTCTGGGATGTCCACAATCAAAATGTTAATGCATTGATGAACTTGTCCATCAGACGATAACCGGATGATCACATCTTAGAGTTAACCAATGGTTGGAAGACATATTCTATTAAGTTGGATGATCTGTGCCATTGTGCTACTCCACTGAGCATTGATCCTCTTAGCAATGGAGAGTGGCATGACATTGTCTGACATGCCAAAATCAACCAAACAGTTATGGACATTGAAGTTAAATATTTCGAATGACAACAAAAATGGTGGGCAGATCGATTTTTCTTCCTCCATGCGAAGCGCGTTGAGCACAAATGCGAGTGAGTCAAGAGACTTACTTGGTCCCTTGCTAGAAGAGACAACATTGTCTATGGAGGTTTTCCCTAGTGCGCACAAAAGAATATCCTGCTGACCCATGATCTTGGTTAACTCATACAGAGATATGTTCGCATGGTATTTTTCATGTCTTCAACAATGTTGTAGTCTAGAGCAGGAAGACTCACTGAGATGTCTGGGGGTAGACTTGTGTTCATGTTTTTTGGTGGGATACTCTTACCTTTGTTTCTCACGGACGTACTTTTTGCTATAGCTGCCTTCTCGAAATTTCTTTGAGTTTTATGTGTTGAGATGACTGATGGATCAACTGATTTGAGCAAATGTTGTCTTACCTTTTCTCTTAGTATATCAAGCATAGTGGGCCCCCCTAAACTTCTCAAGTTGTATCGATTTTTTTTCTTTGGGGCCAGATGGCCACTTGGAGGCTCCTTCTCTATGGTTGTCTGCTGGGCAGTGTGAGCACATTGATACATGTTGATTACATTCCCATCACTTGGAGCTTCATCAGATGTAGCAACTTCTTCCTCGTCTTCATCCTCAGGCTGAGCCTTTTCACTGGATGTGAATTGGTCAATCAACTTTCTAGCTAAAGCACTCATTCCTTGGTTCCTTCTTAGGCAAGTCTTTACTGAATGACTTTCACTATGGAACTTGCAATAATGATCTGTCCCGATTGCATCTAGGTTGAGCACAAGGTTAGAGCTCTGTGTAGTTTTTTCCAGGTGACTTATGTTGCTGCCCAAAGTCATGTTCTTTCTCTTTGCAAACTTGGGAAGCCTATTGTTCACAGTTTTCTTGCTCATCCATTGTTTGAGTTCGGAAACTTCGGTTATCAGGGATTTTATGAGACGAGTAAGGCTCTCAATTTCACTTGCTTCCTTTTCCTTTGCCTTACTCATAGTAGTCTGAGACCTCTTGCCCATGTCTTTGGAGTCCTTAGATGATTCGTCATCTACAATGAATCTAATAGCATGCAGGTCTTTGTCCACAACAATTACCTCTTGGAAATTTCCCAATAGTGTTGGTTTCGCAGCTCACTTGATGACCTACATAATGCTAGTTAACAGTGTAGACATGTAGTAGTCAATAATGATGGAGTCATGAGGTTTGGTGTCTATTGTGAACTTGTTCAAGATACGGTTAAACCTCTAGTTGAAATCTTTGACTTTTTATTTATTCTCCATATTAATACTACCCAACTCTTTTAGCAACATGGCAGTAGTTTTGTCTTCAACAAACTTCGCAAGGAAAATTCTCTTGAACAACCTCCAGTTCTTAATGGAGTTTACAGGAAGGCTATAGTACCATACAATTGATATTCCATCCAAGGTACATCGAAAAAGTCTACATGCAACATTGTCATAACGTACCTCGAGTGTTTGCAAATGTAGGTAGAACGTGTCTAAATGATCTTCTACCTTCACTGCCTTGTCAAGGTCATACTTTGTCAACAAATTCTCTACCTGCCTTGGCATATTATGCAAGACACCTGGGAGTGCCACTGGGCCCTGGGTCATCCATTCCATATTTTGGTTAGCCATGTTGTCCTCTTCTTTGTCCTCCTCCTCTTCTTCTGAATCTAAAGGTTCTACCTCTAAATTTGTTGGTTCGTATCTGCCTCCACCTGCTTTGTTACCTTCCCCTTTGCTGCCTCCACTGGAACCTGAGACCAAGAGTACAAGGTTATTTTCTTCTCCTTCTAAGAAGACTGGAGGTTCCTCTTTATTTTCAATAGCTTCTACGAGTTGTTCAAGAGTGGCGAGGATTGCTTCTTCCACATATGAGACAACCACTCATGTAGGAGTAGTCTTTTTCTTCTTTTGCGAGTAAGGAATAATGTCCACTCCTAGGATCAGTCCAAAAAATTTAAAAAATTGATGTTGATGGGACTAACAACGTGGATGTGATGATACGAAATTTCTTGTTCCGGTCTAGGAGGTGAGGATTAACCAACTTCAGAATTGTGTGTGGGGGAGAGGGAATTTGTGTTACTACCTTGACCATATGATAGATAAGTGGGGCTAGTAGGACATTCAAACATAAACCATCGGTGACCCTCCTTATAGCACCATAAATGTTGATGGTGTTGGACTCACCAACATTCAGTGGATATCCTCGGTGTGAAGCCCCAACTTGGCCTCACATTGTTTGGTGTAGGAGTCCCATCTAGTACAATGGCCTGATTTCCATTATCTTAGAGATTTTCCTTAGCTCTTGTTTTTTAGCACATGAGAGTGTTATGCTTGTATCTTCAAAAAGTGAGGTGAGTATTCCTAGTGAGTTCGTAATGTAACTTGTGTCTGGGTTCTCTTATTGTAAGGGAAGAGAGTAAAGTGAGCCTCTAGATGAGAGGTAGTAGTACCACCCAAGGAGAAACACACATGAACCAACAAGGGCCTGACCAACATCCAGTGGAGTAGTCCACATTGGATGCAATAGTTGTTAAAACCAAAGTGCAAGGTGAAAACATGGACACCATCAAGCAGAGTAGTCCACACGATGGTGAAAATTGTTATAACCAAGAAAATAAGAATGTTCTGTCTAATGTCCTGCGGAGTAGTCCACACGAATGAGACAACAGTGGTAAAAAATACAACACATTCAACAATGTAAGTACTAGAATAACCAAAGTAGTTCAACTATATGAGTACGGGTTAAGAAAACATGCATTACGAATGTTTAGAGAGTAGTCTTACAAACATCTACAAAACATGCGTGAAATGTGTTGGCCTGAACAAGCTTCTGAATTAAGCAATAGTCCCAAGACACATCTGCAAACCATACATCAGTAGTCCCCGTAATGGGACATTGGAGCCACTCCTCACTCCTCAAAGAAAAAACTACAAACTCTCAAGTTTATGTGGGAGCAGCTAAGGGGAAAAGTCCTTGCTCATACAATGGGAGGGGTATATATAGCCAAGGGTTATGCTTGACCCTTGTGACTCTTGGACTACCCTTGTGAATGTTCAACTTCCCATGAATTTTCAACTGACATGACTCTGCAACTTCTTGTGTGTGTCCATTGGACTTAAATTTACATTACATTTAGTTACAACGAGCATGGCTCATAATGATGATGTGGCTGAGACAACTCATGACACAACTCGACATGACACTGCTGACATGTATTGGCTGACTGTGGTGTCCATGTCAAGCTGCTGCACTACTGAGGATGGATGTACTCTTGGTGTGCATTGTCTTCTTCTTTGCATGGCATAGTGCTATGGGGTCTTCAACAGTCTTGGTCTTGCTTGATGGTTCAATTCATGTGTTCCTTTTTCTTTTTTCTTGATATGCTTGGTACGTTCATCTACCTGTAAGCAAGTCTTCTAGCATGTGCACTCCTTCTCCATCTTGTTCGTCGTCTTGCCATGATCTATCAGTATACCTATCCCTACAAATCACTCATGACATTATGACATCAAGTCCAAAACATCCTAGTCTAACATGATGCATTTTTCTTGTGTTTCAGGTGACAGGGAGGGGGGATAACTCACTGAGACAATGCAGAGTGCAACTCAGGCTAGAATGAGGAATTATGGGAGGACAGCTTGCACTATCAGGAAAAAATTCCAAGTGATCACTGGGAGGCAGAATTGCGTAGTGAAAGTCACCAATATAAGCTACAAGGTGAGACCCTTAGGGGGGAAATTTCCGTGCAGTTTCCAGAGGGAGGATAGAGCAGAGTTGTAGGGGACTGCTGGGCAGTGCTACGTAGTTACTAGAGGGAGGACAAAGTAGGGCTGTAGAGGGAATTCTGGTTGTGATTGAGCAATTTATAGAGGGAAGACATAGTAGGGTTGCAAAGGGACTCCTGAGCATGACTACGCAATTTCTGGGAACAATGGAGGATAGGAAGCAACGGAATCGCTAGACATATCTACGCAATTTATGGGGTAGTGCAAAGTAAGGTAGCAAGGGTTAGCTAGGAAATTCTGTGCAATTTCTAAGAAAAGTTCAGAGCAAGACAACAAAGGACCAGTTGGGCATGTTTGCACAGTTTTTGGGAATACTGCAGACCCAGGTCTCAAAGTAGTGCAGGTTTTTGGCAGGCAAGAAGGAGGGTTGATGCCTGTGCTTGAGAAATGCACAGCTTAGTTGCACATGGAGGTAGTTTCTGCACAATTATGGGAGGCATATAGGCCGCTCACCTCCAAGATTGCATAGTGAAGCTGACCTGGAGGATAGCCTCAAGCACTGCGCAATTCTGAGAAGCAGAGCAGGGTCATTGGGGGCTGAGACTACACAGTACAACTCAGTTGGGGTCTATGGAAGAGGGTTGCCTGGTCGAGAAAATTTCAGGAGAATGGCTAAATGTCGAAAGCAAGTGAACTTGTGCAGACTGATATTGTGATTATACACTTAGCATACTTGACAAGAAGACAACATAGACCACCATGAAACAAGAAAAATCATGCCTTCGGTGAGTCTATCTTGTAGTTGAGAGGAATAAGCGCGACACTTGTGATAGACCTTCGAATGACTGTGTTGATACTTGTGTGACAAAGCTTACAACTTTGTGTGAGAGTGCGACGAGTGTTCACATAGTGAAGACAATCCAAACACACAAAGACAAACCTTCAAACTCACTAGAACTAGATCGCAAGCAAGAAAAAGCAATCAACATGATGAAATACAACCATTGGTCTAACAAGCAAAAAGGTGAAAAGACTTCATAAGAGCTCATGGGGTGAGCTTGAGTGTTTGTAACCATCAAAGGAAAAAATAAGGAAGGCTCCTAAATTTGGATGCAGGCCAAAATTTTGGAGGGTGTTGTAGTTGCTACAACATGACGCAAAAATCATAAAAGATTGAAAATTAGTTTTGGGCACCAAATTTTGTTATAAGGAGAAAATTGAAGGTGATGCCAAAAAATTGAAAAACACCAAAATTTGAGCAGTCAACAAAAATCAAATGATGTTAGAAATCAAGCGTCTCATATTCTCATGATGGTGAAGGAAAAAATAATATTATATATAATTCGTACTATGGAAGTTCCCGAGAGGGATTGAATCTGCATTAAACTTATATAAACTGAGTTCCTCATTGGGAAAAAAGAAAAAAGGGAGAATAATGAAAATGTTTATAGAGAGTGTATGCATGAAAGTACTTGGCAGAGGTTGAAACTACTAAATGTCAAAAATATGAAATAGATATGAGACAAAATGTGAATAGGTGAGGTGAGTAGAGGCTCAATGTGAAAATTAGTTGAAATTTGAAGTTTTTGTAAATAAGTAAAATTGATAGTATGAAGTGTTAAAGATTTATTTATCAAAAAAGAGTTGTGTCCAAGAACATAATTATAAGATTTTTTTTGTGATATGAAGTAAATTCATTTGAATCAGAGCATCAAAGCAAGAAGGTTCTTGCAAATAAGGGAATTGGAGTCTCCTTTAGGTTGGTGTCTATAAAGATTAGGTGGTTGGTGCCTCTAACAAGTAGGTGTTTGCATAAAAGTGGAAATTGGTGCTTCTATCAAGTGGGTGCTTGAAAAGAATAAGGGGTCGGAGCCTCATGTAGGTTGATGCATACATAATCTGATGTAAATTGAAGTTGGTTCTTACATTTACATTATAATTAAAAGAAGATATTGTGGTTTTATTCCATATGATTTTCTACATAAACATTTTGTGTTTAAGCTTTATGTGATGAGTACATTGTTGTATTTTTGAATGTATTTGATTGGTTAAATATTGTTGAAAATTTATATAATATTTATTCACCCCCTCCTCTCAGTATTATCCTAATTCCCAACAATTGGTATCAAAGTAGGTTCCTTGAGGAATAGTCTAATAGTTGGAAGGTATATTTGAAGGGAATAAATGGTGAGTCTAGATAAATTCTTCTCAAACAAAGAACCTATCTTTGACAAGAAAAATTATATACTCTAGAGAGTAAGGATGTAAGAATATTTAATGGATCTATACTTGGATTTATGGCTATCTATAGGAAGAAAAAGTATAACATAGAAGCTATGAAGGAAATCTAAATGCACTGTCAAATTCAGATTCTAATAAGGCAACTTGTCGTGAGAATGAAAAACAAATATTGTATAAATTGTAATGTATCTATAAGGAATAAGCTCACAAATAATTATAGAAGATAGAATACCATTATTTCTCAAGTGATGACTCAGGTAAAAGCAAATCCTAGATCAAAAGGAGACTACAAAAGAGACCAGCAAAATGTAAAAAACTTGTTAAATGCTTCAAATGTGGAGAAACAAGTCATATTGCTTCTAGTTTGTCAAATGTAGAGACAAATAGCTCTGAAGATGAAGAAGTGAAATATAAAAGTAAGCGACTATTTTCTTGTAATTGTATAAGAATAGGCCATATTTATTCTATATGTTTATATGCAGTTTTAGAACATATTAGTCATAAAGAAGAACACGAGGGTGAGTGTTATAAGGAATAATTCTTAGATGAGCAAACAATTACCATCTTAGGTTTTCCTAGAAACTTGAGATAGACGGGATAAGGGCTTGACTATCCTAAGACATGACCTATTCAACAATCCAAGAAGTAAAGTAAGATTAACAAGGCAATGCTAAGGAAGAATATTCTTTTCTTTTTGTGTAGATGAGTTGGAATTACTAATGTAGTTGGGTAGTGATCCTAGCTAGCTCCAAAAGCTTATCTTGCACACAGAGGAAAGAAAAACAAACCTTTCACAACATAATAATCTTACCAATAAAAAACATAGTAAATAAAAAAATAAGCATGACTAAATAAACCATTACAAGCCAAGATTCCAAACAATCATTAGTTAAACACAATATAAATTATCATTGAACAATAGTCTAGAAGGAAGAACAATCGATCTATATATTAATGGGACGAAGGAAGTTTACAACCAAGATTATAAGTTGCATCATGACCTCCTCTAGCTCCTAGCTCCAATATTCTCTGGCAATAATGATATTAACATCCTAACAATGCTCTAAATTCCAATCCTTTTCTCAATGGTCAAGCTCTCAATTTGTAGGCAAATGGAGGCTATAAAGACTGTTGGTTTCTCTCTAGTGAAAATTGGGAAAAAGTTTTGAAGTGGGTGATGCTTCCTCTTGTCAAATGCTGTAAGTTCCTTTATAGTTGTTTGTTTGAATAGGATAAAGATATAAATGGGTTCAAGATGATTAGATTCCACCATATAAGAGTTTCCTCATGTGAATGAGAGTGTCACAATGAGTTAACTAAAGCTTTGTTCTCATGACTGAGTGAGATTCTAGTAACACTGGCTAGATGAAGAAACAAAGTGTTACAAGGTAGGGTAACATAGGCTACATAAAAGGTGACCGATGTTATAAGACACTTTTCTTATTTTTAATGGTACATTATAATCTTAAATAGGCCAGACAAGGAAGTTAGCTTCAACCAAAAGCACAATGATCTCCTTTGAGTTGATGGGGAGGTGTTTTCAGTGATAATAGATGCCCTTTAAAGTGTGAGGTCATAGAAGAAAGTAGTGGATGAAATACTTTATAAAATAATCGAGGAAGGAGAGTAATCAGAGTGTTGGAATGGAAGGAGACCTACAAACAAAATCACACATATGTGACATATAAATCATGTTCTTAGTTGGGAATTCCCATGATCAGTAGCTAAATCAGAACAATACACTATGGATCCATGTAGAAAATGATAGATCTTGTCTACCAAAATGTACAATAGGGATATTTGTCATCGTGTAGTCAGTCTGATATAAGTTATCTCCATAAACAAAATAAAAAAATTGGGAGAGGAAAAAAGGCTTAGTAACGTAAGCCTCTTCCCAAGGTCCTTGTCACCATCTTGAAATGGCATAATTATACACATGTGAGTGAATGCAATGATGTAAAACATGTGAGAATTTATTTGATTACTGATCAGTAATGAAAAATATTAATATATGTGAGGAGGGTCATCGATAAGGATGATGGTCTCCAAGATACCCAATAATCTAGCGAATGTGACTAAATTATTTGAGGTTTAAAACTTATAGAGTTGCTCAATTTTGAATAAATAATGAAAACCCTTGATAAAATGCATGGAAAATTTACACTGATGACTACAAACTCCAAGGTACTCTGATGTTTCTCAATGCACTTCCAAGATAATGTGTTGAAGTTGATAGGAATGGAACTGTCGAAGGAGGGCAATGATGAGTCCCACATAAATTGAAACAAAACAGTAATAAAGTGATTGGTTTTGGAGTGATATATAAAAATAGGGTGAACTGATTCAGGTCAAATGAAAACATGTTTGGTTGATACTGCCAATGGATAGTAGACAACAACTTAAACAGTAATGGCATGGCACTAAGGAGACTAGGAAACATAGACACAAGAACACTAGAAAGAGTAGGATATAAGGATGTAAAGACATCGAGGCATCAAGGAAATAATTACAATATGGTATGATTGAAAGAGAAGTTGAGATATGACAAATGGTGAATATGCTGGATGAGTGTCATGTTCAAGGGGTAGACAATAGACTACTTTCATAAAACTTCTTATTGATCTATATAAAAATGGTTGTTCTTTCTTCCAATTTTTTCCCAATGTTCTTAGGTTTTATGAGTCCAGAAAGAGTGAAATCGATCATCTTTTCACATTTAAAGAGTTTTAAAAGAGCTTAAAGAAGACTCTGGGAGGGATCTTTATCATGGTTGATGACAGGGTGTGACAAATATGTAATAGTATTACCCAACACAATTCCTATTTTGTAGTTAGTCCATTGAATCTAGATAAAGAGATAAACATATGCTCAATATACATTTTCCTCATTTTGTTATGAGTACAAGGAAAACAAAGTACACTCGATATTATTCGATTTTTTTTTGTATGAGTCAGATGAAGGAAACCCAGGGTATCTTTTTTAGATTATCGAGTGAGAAAAGAGATAGAAAAAGAATGGCTCGACATTTTTCGTGAGAGTTTTACGAGCTCGAAGAAGTAATCTCAATATTTTTTGGGTTTTACAAGTGAGAAAAATACCATAAAAATAATGTGTGTTCTAGGTGCAAGGTGGTTAAATCTGTTCAGAAAATCCCTTGAGGAAAACATCAACATATTTAAACATATGAAAAAACACTTACAATATTTTTTTGGTTTTGAAAAATATGTAATTTTTTTGTTTCAAATGTAACAAACTAACAAAAGTTCAATATGACACAAATGTGGCATATGTTCATCTTGTAGCCATTCTGTATAAACATTCAAGTTTTGAGAGTCTTTTGATGTACTTAAAAATTAATTTTGATGTTTTTGTGTAGTTTTTTATGGAAATGTACATGCATGGTCGTAACTAAAATTAATGTGAAAAATTCCAATCTAACACATAATTTTCCAATGAATCAGCTAATGCATTAGATGTTCTTGGAACATGTTCATAGGTAATAAACTCAAAACAACATTCCAAAAGACAAACTCTCAAAAATTTGTGAAGGAGCACTAGATTATGAATGTTATAAGTATTACTAAGACGCATAACCACTAATTGGGAATATAAATTGACCATTAAGTGAAAGACGTCAAGAAAAATGGCCTTAGAAAGGAGTTTGAAAACAACTATGTACCCCATGACATTATTGGTAGTTGAACAAGGAAGGCTCCACCATATCTAATGAGACATGAAGAGGGTGAATAGAGCACCCAGACAATTGCTGCAATGTGCCGAGTGTGATGATTAGAACCATTTGCATATCCAATGTAAGGTGAGGTTAAATAAAATGTGCGTGAATAGAGACAAGTGTGAGGAAAATAACCAGGATTTAACCAAAACAAGGAAAAGTGAAAGAAACACACTAAAATAAACAAAGAATATACATAAAATTACAAAGAACATGTTAGCAAGATGCTAGGTGTAGCAGTTGTTTAGATAGACCCATTTCGAGGCTCCATGAGTGGGTTTCCATCAATAGTCCTTGATAAAAATATCTATAAGTAATTTTTTGGATAGGTTACCTAAGTTTCCTTCCAAGTACAACTCTTGAATAATTTTCAAAGGAAGGGATAATCTTAGGTTGATCAAGTGATAATATTTGTAAAGGGTACTTGTTCAATTTAGATGGAAAAGAGATAGATACATGATGGTGGTACTCATTTGAAGGCCACTCAGCGAGAGACATGATCGCCATAATAACCTCATCAGAGGGAAAGACAATGTCGAGAAGATCAATAGAGGTAGTTGCAATGGAAGAGTTAGTAGTTCCATGGGCCTTAGCCAAGGAAAATAAAGGTTTAGATGTAGATTGAATAGCTTGATAAGCCAGTTCCATTAGTGACAATGACATCTATTCTCCAAAGATTGAATGGTGGAAATAACTAGGAGGATCCATGGAACCATAGGGCTAGTATGTACAGTAGAGGCCATAGAAACAATCATAGGAACCTTGGGTGGTGGGAGAGGGAAACACCTTAGAAGCGAGGACCCCTTCAAGAGTCTGGTACCAATTCAAAAATATTTAATAAAGAAATGTACATTGTTATAACAGAGGCATACTCTTCACCTGAATCCCTATCTTCTTGGTCTGACTTGTGGCTATGTGTCTTAGGAACGCCTTTCCTTTACTGAAGACAACATCGTAGCCTTTGTTCTCCAACATCGTGACCGATACCAAGTTCTTCTTCAGTCTAGGCACATACATCACATCTGTCAAGGTGAGAGGAGCTCCATGATCCCTCTGAAAAGAAACCGTGCCCACTCTTGAAACACTATACCTTCCATCGTCACCCATCTCTATGCGCATCTTGAGGTCTTTCTCCTCCAAGCCATTGAATAGATTTTTATCATCGGTCATGTGGAATGAGGCTCCACTGTCAAGATACTAGACACAACCCATCATCAATGACACCATGAAAGTGATGAGGGTAAAGTCCATTTCGAACTGAGAGGCTAATGCCTTATCTTCCGATCCTTCCGAGGATCCCTTCTTGGACTTATTCGATGGGAAATTAGTCGCATAATGTCCCATCTTGTGACAATTAAAGAATCTTACTTTAGACATGTCACTCTTCTTCCATCCATAAGAATAATTTGATTTGAAATGGGAAGCCTTCCCCTTCCCTTTCCTTGCCTTACTTGCTAAGACCATATTTTATTCATCATCATTCTTGGATGAAGAACCATCTCGTGTGCTCCTCCTGATCTCCTCTTGCATAAGATCCGACCACAGTCATTCCCAATCTGACATTTTCTCCCTTCCATTCACAAAGTCCTGGTAGCTATTCCAACTCTTTGGAAGGCCAAGGAGAGCGAGGCTCACCATATCATCATCGACGGTAGTTATTCCCACACTTCCAAGCTCATCTATGTAGGTGGTGAGCTTGTTCAGATATGTGGAAATAATATCGCTCTTCTCCATCTTGATTCTTCAAAGCTTATCCTTGAGCGCCAATTTCCTCTGGTCACTATTTTTCTAGTAGAGGTCCTTCAATGTCTTCCACATTGAAAATGGAGTATCCTTTCCATGGAGACTTGAGACAATATGGTATCGAACTCCCTCAAGGATGATCCATCTTGCCTACACCACACACTTCTTCCACTCACCCAACTCTTGTGCATTAGTTGAAGCTGGCTTTGGGATTTCTTGATCAATGAATTCCTTTAAGCCATTGTCTTTTAATACAACCTCCATTCCATCTTTCCATGCTATGTAATTCGAGCTACCTTCCAAGGCATACTCGAGTCTCAAGCCATAGAATGCCTTTAGCCAACCTTGAAGTATGATATGAATTCGATTTGCACCTGCAACCCCGAACTTCAAACTTCGAATTCTCTTCTCAGTATACTGTTCACAGCTCCGATACCATGTAGAAAATCTATGATTGGTTAACCTGATAATGTAATATAAATCAAAGCAGAATACTATAACCTAATTCTAATATCAATTTGTGGAAGCTTAAAGACCGAGCTGAACAATATAACCAGAAGAATAAGAATCAATGGCACAATAAACGTGAAAATACTTTGGGGAAAGTCTTAGATAAAAAACCCACACCATTGTATTATCATACATGGTGGAAATACATATGAATTATACAATTCTTAGCTCTCACATCTATCCAGCTCTCAGTACAATCCTCATAGATGCTCACAGGAAATCTTGGCTTCTCTCCAGCCTTCCCCTCTGCCCTCCAAGCTCCTATTTCCTTGCGTTGTTCCTTGTGTATGATTAGCCTTCAAAAACTGCGCAATCCTCAAAGATGAATCCTTAACTGCATGCATGAGTTTTCTCCATGACAAAACATATGCAACTGATAGTACACTGTCCTTGAACATTAATCTCAACTGGATCTTTCTTAGAATAGACATGCATGAGTTTCTAATGAGGGAATCTTCAGTTAATTGGAGTAGCACTAGTTGAGTGCATTAATGCATCAACTGACTATTAACTCACTATTAGTTCCTCAAACAATTTGGAACTAATTTAATTGGACTTAACTCAGTAAACTGAGTTAACTAATTACAAATAAAATATGACTCAATCTTATCTCCATAATTTAAGGGATAACTCTTGCATGACTTCAGAAAGACTTCTAACTTGAATTTCTCCAACTGATTAATTTAAAATAAATAAATAAATTTATTCCAAGTAGCTGTTAAGATTAAATTCGATTTAATTCACAATTTGATTCAAGGACAAATTAAATTGGAATATTCTTGTTTCCTTATTTCAACGTACAAAACCATGGTTTGAATCAACAAGTTCCATGAAATTGATAAAAGTGAAAACCATGTGCTAAAAACTACTAGAAATAGATGCGAAAAATCACCCTTTAATTTTAAGGGGTTCTTCCCTGAAATCCCTTAGCAAGGGGGTTCCTAACTCCCCTGTTACCCCTTGCTACACTTGGTGCAATGAATGACATATGGGGCTAGTCGTGCAAAGAAACATTCTCTTGCTTATTTTATTTCCATATAGGGGGTCTCAAGCATGCATGATCAACAATACAAGGCAATAATTGCCATTTCTTCTCTACAATTAAGAACTTCTCAATGCTCACATATTTTTTAAATGAGTCTACAACATTCTTTAGGCTATCCAACTTTACCAACAAAATCTTGTTTTCTTCAATCATATATTGCATAATGTGATATTGAACACTAATATTTCTCATCTTAGATGATAATATGGGTTCTTTGTTAGGAATATTGCACTTACTGGATTCTATTCGTAAAACTTTCTATAACAACCCAATACTTGAACACAATATTTGTAACCATACTACTTCCTTGCTTGCATGAGTGGCTACCTGTTGATAGTTTTAGACCCACCAACATGTTAGGGGATCTCCCCTGTAAGAATTCCCTACAACTAGACCTTAGACCGTTTGGTGTAGGAGTCCCAGTAGTGGGTCGTATGGTATCGCCTTGACCATGGTTGCATGAATAGTTCTAACGCACAGAAAGTGAGGTGAGTGCGTCCCTTGGAAACTTGTGGAAGCACGCGTCTTGGAAGGGAACACACGAGCGAAGATGCATCACAAACTGGAAAGCAAGTAAGCTAAAAATCCAAAGTGATGGTTAAACCAACAACACAACTCAGTAAGATTCATACATACTATACAGAAAGAGTCCATACATGCATGTGTAAGCAAACATATACATATATCATTAGAGTAACCAAGATAGTTGAATGACATAGGAAATCCCTACGCATACCCACAATAGGCATATAGAATGCATATATCTATTTTGCCCCAGGAATTTCAGACTCTCTGTCGAGTCAATGTTCATTTCTTAATGGTTTAAGGCCCCATTTATTAATCTCATGCGAAAACATTTCTTAACTAATCCATAGTCTACCCTTAATCCATCCTTTCCATCGGGACTCTATACTCTCCCTTCATTAAACTTTTAATCAATCCTTATTCACACACATATATAATCAAACCCCACTCTTAACCTTTGGTTATAGATGGACTTACCATAAAAACCTTCTATCGGCGCTATTTCTATTATAATAATTTTGTAATAGAAATATACATGAAACATGCGTAAACATACCTTTTCGTGTTCCTTCAACCTTTGCACATTTCTCAAGGCTTAGCTTATCGCAATCATAATCTCACAAATCACACTAGCATACATTCCTCCTTCGCACCTGATATGTGATTAATGACTAGACTTCAAATACAATTAGACGCGTCCATACCCTTCTTAGGTCCGCACTTTCCCAAGACTTTTCACTATTCTTCAATCTCCATGGTTGATCAGCTTCACGATCAAATGGTTGATGCTTCATTGCATTGTTGGCTCATCGCACATTGCAGTTTTTGCAATCCTCCAGCACTTGACTCCTATGAAATGCGAGAGTTAACCTCTGTCTTTTGATTAACCCTTTGATCTGATGGTCCATAGTCCATTGCAACTTCGCAAATATGGGTTTATCACAGATCCAAACACTTTTACTGAATGTGATTTGCAATTAAATCTCTATCATCGATCTGGTTCTTGATCTGACAGTTGTCGCAACATCGCATGAGAAACATGCGCGATGTTAACCCACCCTTACGGAGCCGATACGAATTATAAGTCCTTGGTCTATAAAAGTTCGCGTCTGTTTAAATATTATTGTCTGACCATCTTTATGAACGATATCCATTAGTTAAAGAAACCAATCTAATCTTATGGTCTATGGCCCTTCCAATGGTACAAAGACTATCAAGCTCTCAAGCCCCGTAGTTGACTATGACGTCAGCATCTGAATTTTGTGATCAATGGTTAAGGACAACTGCGATCAAGGCATCTCATAATTTCTACCATTGTTGTGGTTCCTAATCACCTCTTTACCTTGTTTTTATGCCATTCTTTAATGTTCTTCTATGGTTTTGGGTTTCTTCAAGGTTTTTGTTCCTTCCGCTGTTCTGTTGCGCGACTCCCTCCTGAGCTTAACTCTACGAGTTTTAACACAGACACTCCAGAATCTTGACTGTGATTCTTAAAATGGATTCACACGATCCACTAGGATTATTCATATTATTCTTATTTCTCTGTATCTTGCTGAACTCCACCTGTAACCTCTGTTACACAGAATACTCAATTTCGCACACAGATTTTAATTGAATTACTCCACAGACACATGAAAACTCAGAATTGAGTTGTTTGTACTAATAAACAAGTATTTACATAAGATTCTCCCTCTCTCTGGCTTGATTTTCTGATCAATGGCCTTTGTTTTCCTACCTGCCCGTAGGCTTACAGAAAAATCATGTTTCCTAACTCTCTAACTATTGAATGACTCTCTTGCTCTCGCCTTTTAAGCTTACCTTTATAAAAAAATATTATGTTGAACTAATTCTAGTTCAGATCCTTAATTTGATGAACTAACTCCTGAAAATATTCTAAATCCACTTTTAACTCCTACTTATCCCTAAGAATCCTCTCTAGTTCCTCGAATCATGAGACCTATAAGAGTTACAATTGATTTCCAACTATCACATCATCATTCATCACTCATGTTCTCCTACGCTTGAGACCATTTACAAATATCCTCACACTTATCTAATTAATTCCTACTTTAACCACTCAAAACATTAATAATTACATACATAGGAATCCAACTTCCTTGAAAATACAAGACACCCTATGTCTACTAAAATACAATGATAGTTCTGAGTCAATGCTCCTGCATCAGACTCCCAAAGTAGAAAACATTCATGATCTCTTGATCATGTGTCTTCATGTGTTGATAAGAAACCTCCAGGGTCCCAAACTTTAGTTTGTAGTTATCTGAATGCTCTGTACCTTTGTTGTTGTTGTATGTTAGCTGTCTTCTATTTCATCTTCCTCTCCTTGTCAATCGGTTTCAAGTTCTGATTGATCATTCTTCCTGCTGCTGTCAATATCCTCCATATGGATTGCTTCATCATTAACTACCATAACTCTTCAATCACCATCTCTAGCATATCCTTGGGCTGGTCCATATTCTACCATATTCTACCATTTACTACTCCCTCTTTCTCTCTGCTTTAGGTTTTTGCTATTGTCCACTAACTCTTCAAACTATTTTTTATTATCTTTTCTTTGAAGTTATCAGATTCTTACTGCCACCCTTTCATCCTTACCCTCTTTCATGATTATCTCTTTCTGCAATGAGTCCTGACTTTCCAGCATTCTCTCCAGTAATCTAACATCTCTGTTCCATGGATTAAATACTTCCACATAATCTTCCTCTTTCATTTTTATTTGGCTGCTCATCTGTGCAAAATTTTCTCTAGCATATGCAACTAAACCCACAGTCACAAAACGATTATTAAAATCAAAACCATAAGGCCTCAGTGCCTCTTCTTCCTTTGGAAACACATCAGTATGTTGCTCTAATTTCTCCTCCTATATCAGCACATCAATATGCTAATTTGAATTCTCAAAAGAATTCATGAGACTGTCAACTATTCTCTTGTCCACACCATCTGCTTCAATGGTTTCTTCATGCTCTTGTTCATTGTAGTGAAATCCTTCCTCTGCAATCACACTGTCATACTCTGAATTTCCCAGCAAATACTCCAGCAATTCAAGTTCCCTGTGACACTTCACAAGTACTTCATCATCACTTATAATTCCTGCATTTATACTTAAATTATCAATTTGAAAATTACATAGTTCAACAATCTCAATTGTTGCTTCACATATCAGTTGTTTAGACTGAATCTCATCTCCTTTTTTCACAAGAGCTTGTTCTTGTCTTGTAACAACTTCAAGCATCAATGTTTTACTAAAGTCTTTCTGCTATTCCAAGTCCTCTACATGACTCATAAATATTTCGATGGTCTTCTCTTTAGCCTCTTATATCCCTCCAATTGGTTGCTTGATATCCTTCTCCACTTCTTCTTGCTTTTGGCCGTCATCACGAGTCAAACTTCCTCTGCTTCTAGTCCTTGCAATATGCTGAAAAGTAAAACTTTTCCTCAACTATGTATAGGCATTTACATGAGACCTATCTATCTCATCTTCTTTCATAACAGAATTTAGATTCTACCTGTCTTCATCCTCCTTCTTTACGATAATATCAACAAATTTTATTTTTCTTTCTTCACATGTTTTACCTGCAAACATACTCAAATTATCAGATTTAAAATCATGTGACCCTTCGGTCTCACTTGAAGTTTCTGTCTTCAAGTCTTCATCTTTACCCATTACTTCACCCTACTTTGGTTCACAAATGGACACTTCCATTTCCAACTTAGCCTCTCCGAGTTCTTCCACCAGGATCTTCACTTGCCTTTGTCGTAGCCTTCTCTATAACTTATGCCACTTCACTAGCTTTTTCTGTAAGACCCAACCTAGTCTTTGGCTTTCCTCAAGTATCATCATTAATACATTGAGTTGTTATTTCATCTCTGCAATCTCTTTGTCAATTTCCTCTTGGCTCATTCTCTTTCCATTTGCCTTGGCATCCTCCTTCTTCACTTTGTGTCTTTTCTTCGAACCTCTACAATGACTATCAGTAGTCATCTTCTTCTCTATCTTCATGAGTTCATCACTCACTTACTATGAGCTGAATTAAAGCCTCTGCAAAAACGAGTCCTCCTATTGCCACTTACCTCACCAAGATTTCCTCTATACTTGGTATTTTGGCAAGCACTTGGTTCCCTATTCTCTGGAACCTCTTTAAGCACTTGTTTATGCTCCTTCTAGGCTTCAACTCATTTGCACCTTTTAATAACACAATTGTCCTCTTGTACTTCAATCACAAATGAAATACTAGGTTCTGACCATGTTATAGACATTTTTGGGCACTTCAACCCCAATCATAAATGTCCATAAACTGAGGACTCCTAAGTCCCTAAAAGTGTTGCTTCATTGCATAAAGGAACAAGGTCATCTGATTACATCATCTCCCAGAAGTTCTCCACTAAAAACTGCTCATAAACGGTCAAAACTGGACCATACTGAAAACCCAGTGCAGAGGGTGCGATGCATATCACCTTCCTAGTGTACAGGGTGTGATGCATACTGAATGGATCCTCTATAGGGTGTGATGGTCAGGAATGGAAAAATGGCAGGGACAATTTGCGAGGTGGAGGATCATGGAATCTTCCAGAAGCTTCCCCTATGAAATTTACCTCTCTGTTTTCGACCAAGGATGAGTAAGAGATCATCATTCTCCAAGTGGAATCAAGAAATATCAAAGAGAGGACACTAATCAAGACCCCAAAAGATGACTCCCCTCCCTACAATCATCTATATATGGATCCCTCATCACAGAGATCCAGAGGCTGGAATCTTGTATCTTGTAGAGAAGTTTTGTTGGTTTTCTGGTGTAAACTTCATAGTGTTGGGTGATCTAAGCTTTACTTGAGGTGAAGAAGGGCTTTCTTGCTGGAGGATGATGTTGGGTTAGAAAATATGGTTGTAATCCTCTTGCTATTGTTGATCTTAATAAAGCTATTCAAGTTTTCCTCCATATTCTTGTATGTTTCATTATATATGCATTTGTATGGTTAACACACATCTGGTCCTGTGTTATTTATGAATATAGATCTTTGTTCTTCGATAGTAGTATGTTGCTATGATTCCACAGGTGCTCTTTGAAGCTGGGCAGACAAAGAAGAACCAGCAAAGTTCTATCAGGAAGGAGAGGAATCAAACAAGGAAATCAAGCGCAAGACTAAGGTTTGTCTCCTTTGTTCCACTCTTATCTATTTTCATAAAGGAAAGCAAAAGTAGACTTTACTTGTTTGTTTCTAAGATAGCTACCAGTCTTAGTGGGAATAGCAGCTCCAAGTGGACACTATTCCCGGTAACAAAATGGCGACTCCACTGGGGAGCGAATAGATTGTTTGTTAGCCTATCTTTGTTTCTTTTATAAACTTACAGACGGAGCCTGAAGCCAAGCCAACTAGCCTTCAAACTGCATTTGTTATACAAATGCAAAGTAGATCAATGCTGCTTCAGTCTATCTCCGGGTTTTGTTTATAAATTAAACAATCAATCTGCAAACATTCTAATTTCCATAAGTGGTGGCTCTAGTAACCTCCTTAGATCAACCCCTGTGATTTACATATACTGAACATCACTCACTCAGCCTAAATCCCTGAACTAAACTGCAAATTGTGAGCAAAAACGCGTTAAAAGTCTCACACTGGTACCATCACACCCTCCCTTCAAGGCAGTCTGTATGCATCACACTTCCCGAATGCAGTAGGTGAGATGCATAATGAATTCACTGTGTGACAGGTGCGATGGTCTGGTAAGGTTAACTTTACCTTCAGAATTTGCTTTTTTCTCACTATTTTCAGTCCTATTCAGGAGTTTTGCTGTCTATGGTCAGTGTATCTCTGTGAAAACCCCCTTCTCTTACATTATTCCGCCTCCATAGTGCAAAGAACTGTAAGTGCTTTTATGTATTGTGTGCCATTTTCAGTTCTCTTTTGCAAAGAAGTAGCATAGTTGAACTGTCGTTTCTAAATCTGAAAGTGTCGTAGCTGTCGTTTTCAGTTATAGAAGAGAATCCCATTGTTCTTGATAGTCGATTATACGGTTACTCTTGTATATGATTTGGATTAGTAGTTTTTAAAGTGTCGAAAAGCAATTTTCATTTCGAAATCACAAAGTGTCTCTCTTACCTTCACTTCATTTTGAAAAGAAATTTGTTAAGTATTGTTGCTTTGAAAATAATTCAGATTTGCACTTAGCTTTCTTATCGTCATTCATACATTAAGAAGGCTGAAAACAAATACATGCATGTGCATTTGCATTTAGACTTCTTGGTTTGATTTAGGACAGTGCATTTAGCATGTGCTTTGTGCTCTTTGTTGAAAGATTCTAAACTTTCTTTCCTTAGTAGCTAGGATTTTCATTGCCAAAAGAAGATTAAACGTTTGTTTATCATCTTAGGCTGCATTTTAGGAATTATATACACATCACGCGGTGAACCTGAAAGGCAAATTTTTAAGCAAGATCAACTCAAAATAAATTTAATGAATCTAACAACGCTTTGGAACCTAACGCACAACATCTAGAGGTTTAGGCTAGAGATGTATTCTGGCGTTGTAAAACCTGGTAACTGTTGTTTTCATTGTTGGTTGGGTGATTCCTCGACTCTGAGACGACAAGTGCCAGTACGGACTTGTGCTCCCACGTACTGTTGAGTATATAGTGGGAGACCACAATAGGCTGCATCCTTTATCCTTAGGAATCCGTGTCTGCCGCCCTATCGATCACAATGCACTAAACACAACATTCGGGAAGATTGACTGCCGTACTGTAAAAAGTATTCTGCAGTTTTGCGATTGGTTTGGTAATCCCCTTTGCCTAGATTTCCAAAGTATTCCATTTTGCTCCTTTTCAGAATCCTTAAAAGAAAAGGTCCTCTGAGCACTTGTCACTTCAGGCTCACTAAAAATCGAAGGCGACTAGAGTCATCTTTTGTTTTTGACCAACTCTTTAAAATTGAAAAAACAAGTTGTGTCAAAGCGTCTAAAAATTATTTTAATCGGAATAACATCTCAAATTTCCTCATTGGTCTTTAGGTTGAGAAAAATGGAGTCTACCAACCAAGGATTTCCCCTTGGAGGAAATCCTAGTCCCTTCTCCTCTTGGGGAGATGTTGGTGCACCCCATATGGCCACATTGTCACTTCCAGGGTTGACGATTGGTTTTCCCGTCTGGCTCTTCTCTACCTCTTTCGTTCAGAATACCGTAATTCCTGAACAGTCAAGTCAACAACTAGATGACACTAGAGTTTCCTCCCAACCTTCTACTTCATTTGATTCTCCCTCTCCTCCTTTCTCTTCGCTTGATAAAGCTGGTAAAGCTAAAAATCAAGTAACTGAGAAGAAGAAGAAGAAGAAAGAGAAAAAGGAAAAGAAGAAAAAGGAACCAAAATCGAAAGGGGGCAACCAAGCGTCATCTAGTGAAAATCTTCACATCGCACCATCTAAACCTAAATCTCCTTGTGTCATTTGCAATGGAGACCACTATCACCGAGATTGTCCCTGCATCCCTCAGATCTTAAAGGACTGGTCTCTTTGTTTGCACAATCCGGTGTCGTCAACCTCTGATGATCATGTTGAATGCACACCATCGACCAGTGAAAGTGAAGTATCTGGACAGAAAAGGAATCCTAGATTTCCTTGTAAATTGTGTGAAGGCAATCACGCTGTCCACCGTTGTCCCTTCCTTGATGAAGCTAAAAGAGTTTTGGATGACCGTCCTACTTCACCGCTACGGCTCCCTCCTGGATATAAAAAACTCTTGCCAAGTCCACCACAGGTTGAAAATCCGGCTGGACCGCCATTGTGGTCGGCCGAAGCATCTATCATTGAAAATGAACTCTCTCAATCCATACTAGACGAAATTCAAAAGGTCGAGGCGGCAGTTGACCCGGTCTTGCCTTCAGAGTGTTCATCTTCGAATGATACCGTCACTGAAGAGAAAGAGAACGACGCCATTCAAATTCTTTTCGTAAACACAGACTCCGATGAACTTGGGGGCAGTCCACCCGTTCCTTTATCATAGGAAGGAAGTTCATCAGAGTCATATCCGACCGTCTATTCGGTCCCACCTCCAAGAAACCTAGTCGTTTCCTTCGACTGGAATCTACTAGGCAGACCCCGTTTACCAGCTAGTGTACCATTTCGAATCATTGTACAAGCTTACAAAATGGTCATGGCTAGTACCATCATTGATGAAGGGGCTTCTGTGAGTATCCTTTCCTCAAATGCTTGGAAAGTGCTTGGTTCGCCATCTCTTTTATCTGAAATGAGAAATCTGACAGGCTTTGACAAAGGAACCAGTCGACCATTAGGGATCCTTCCAAATGTGCCCATTACTTTGATAAGGAAAACCGTTCACATGAATGTGATGGTAGTTCAAGGACCCTTGGATTATAATCTACTCCTTGGACGTGACTATATTTATTGCATGGGAGCCATCATCTCCTCACACTTTAGAGTAATGTGTTTTCCGCACGAAGGAAGAATGGTCAAGATCGTAGATCAAATGTCATTCCCTGGTTCACACATCGCAAATAGTCAAATTCCATCCCTAAATGGTCTTTTCACGCAAGGAATGTCTCATCGATCTCTAGTCCATCCACCTGATGAGTGCGAGTGATTCAGGGGGATATGACTGAAACCTAGGGGGCATGCACCCTGCTCTGTTTCGGCAGGAAAACCTTGGGTTTAGAGTAGGTTTCCGTGGAGGATATATGACTAGTTTGACACACCCGTCCTCACAGGAAAATGGGATTAAGTTGGAATAAGATACCTTCGTTAAATTTATGTGAGTGGAGTAACTCTACGCCACTCACCTTTGTCTATTTCGGTAGACATTGCCAAGGAAGCATTTTATCTGCTACGCAGATAGAACTTTCATGGTAACCTGGGAATTTTTCACTATACCTGGGGGCATGCAAACCTTTCTGCATGCAAGCAAAGAGCGACCATTTATTTTTTAAATTTGTAGGACCTCTAACCCTTTAAACCCATAAGGCTGGTCGTTTCCTAGCTTGC
>APFE030345224.1:45838-68385 GCA_000404065.3 Pinus taeda
TCCCTAAAAGTGTTGCTTCACTGCCTAAAGGAACAAGGTCAGCTGATTACATCATCTCCCAGAAGTTCTCCACTAAAAACTGCTCATAAATGGTCAAAACTAGACCATATGAAAACCCAGTGTAGAGGGTGCGATGAATATCATCTTCCCGTGTACAAGGTGCGATGCATACTGAATGACTCCTCTATAGGGTGCGATGGCTAGGAATGGACAAATGGTAGGGACAATTTGTGAAGTGGAAGATCATGGAATCTTCGAGAAGCTTCCCCTCTGACACTTGCCTCTCTGTTTTCGACCAAGGATGAGTAAGAGATCATCATTCTCCAAGTGGAATCAAGAACTATGAGAGAGAGGACACTAATCAAGACCCCAAAAGATGACTAACCTCCCTACAATCATCTATATATGGATCCCTCATCATAGAGATCCAGAGGTTGGAATCTTGTATCTTGTAGAGAAGTGCTATTGGTTTTTTGGTGTAAACTTCATAGTGTTGGGTGATCTAAGCTTTACTTGAGGTGAAGAAGGGCTTTCTTGCTGGAAGATGATGCTGGGTCAGAACATATGGTTGTAATCCTCTTGCTATTCTTTATCTTAATAAAGCTATTCAAGTTTTCCTCCATATTCTTGTATGTTTCATTATATATGCATTTGTATGGTTAATACACATCTGGTCCTGTGTTATTTATTAATATAGATCTTTGTTCTTCGATAGTAGTATGTTGCTGTGATTCCACAGGTGCTCTTTGAAGCTGGGCAGATGAAGAAGAAGCAGCAAAGCTCTATCAGGAAGGAGAGGAATCAAACAAGGAAATCAAGCACAAGACTAAGGTTGGTCTCCTTTGTTCCACTCTTATCTATTTTCATAAAGGAAAACGAAAGTAGACTTTACTTGTTTGCTTCTAAGATAGTTACCAGTCTTAGTGGGAATAGCTGCATCCGAGTGGACACTATTCCCGGTAACAGACCACCCCTTCTTTCACTCAGAAACTCTTACCAGCTTTCTTCATCCCTTAGCAATTCTACCCACATCCTTTGTGGAATTGCCTTTGTGAGCTGCAACAATACCTCTGTAGTAACAAGTCTCCTTCTTGCTACATATGCTTCACTAAGCTTTTATCCTCTGAGCTCAATGTTTTAGCTTTTCTCTGGTTCTTACCTTTGGAACTAATTGAGCACTACTTGATCTAGGTTGTTGTAATCTTCTCACCTTCCTTTGCTGTCACCTGTGTATTAATGTTATTCAAAACACAGATTACTCCCAAGCTTTCAAAAGCTTGCTGCTGCCAAATTCGTATGGCCACCTTAAAATGATTTTGCTCAGCTTCCTTCTGAGAACACTTTTATCCTCTCAGTCCAACCTTCAGTTGGATTCTTCAGGTTCACTGCCACTTGTTTATCTAGTCTTTAATTCACTTTGTTCTTTAGAACATATCAACTTTCCTTGTCTATCTGCTTCTATCAATATTTACTCTATCTTAAACCTGCAAAACTCAAACCAGAGTTAAATAAAAAAATACCTGCATGGCTTCACAAATAGTCTCCATTCATTCTTGACATTTGGGTGAACCTCCACTTTCCTCAAGAAAACAAACATCACTGTGCTTTCCTTATGCTTTTGCAATCTCCTCTTTCTTTTGCAATCACACTTGTATTCTGCAAAATTCTGCTTTAATTAAAAAGAGCTTTAACTAGCTCTGATACCACTCTAACGTAGGAAATCCCTGCGCATACCCATAGTAGGCCAAATCAATCTTCATTACTTAATGGTTTAAGACCCCATTTATAAATCTCATGTGGAAACATTTCTTAACTAATCCATAGTCTACCCTTAATCCGTCCTTTCCATCGGGACTCTATACTCTTCCTTCATTAAACTGTTAATCAATCCTTAAGCCCACACATATATAACCAAACCCCACTCTTAACCTTTGGTTATACATGGACTTACCCATAAAAACCTTCTATCAACGCTATTTATATTATAATCCTTTTATAATAGAAATACACATGAAACATGCATAAACATACCTTTTCACGTTCCTTCAACCTTTGCACACTTCTCGAGGCTTAGCTTATCACAATCAGAATCTCGCAAATCACACTAACATACATTCCTCCTTCACACCCAATATACGATTAACAACCAGACTTCAAATACAATTAGATGTGTCCATACCCTTCTTGGGTCCACTCTTTCTCAAGCCTTTCCACTGTTCTTCAATCTCCATCATTGATCAACTTCACGATCCAATGGTCGACACTTCATCACATTCTCGTCTCATCACACATCGCAGTTGTCACAATCCTCCAACACTTGATTCCTGTGAAATGCAAGAGTTAACCTCTGCTATTCGATCAACCCTTTGATCTGATGGTCCATAGTCCATCACAACATCGCAAATCTCGGTTTACTGCAGACCCAAACACTTTTACTTAATGTGATTTGCAATTAAATCTCCGTCTTCGATCTGGTTCTTGATCTGACGGTTGTCGCAACATTGCACGAGAAACTTGCACAACGTTTAACCACCCTTACGGAGCTAATATGAATTATAAGTCCTCGCTCTATAAAAGTTCAATTCCATTCAGAGATTATTTTCCAACCATCTTTATGACTGATATCCGTTAGATAACGAAACCAATCTAATCCTACAGTCTACTACCCTTCCACTAGTACAAAGACTATCAAGCTCTCAAGCCCCATAGTTGACTATGATGTCAGTATCTAAATTTTGTGATCGACGGTTAAGAACAACTGCGAGATTTCAACTGCGATCAAGGCATCCCATACTTTCTACTGCCGTTGTGGTTCCTAATGACCTCTTTAATTTGTTTTTATGTCGTTCCTAATGTTCTTCTATGGTTTTGGGTTTCTTCAAGGTTTCTATTCCTTTTGCTGTTATGTTGCGCAACTCCCTCCTGAGCTTAACTCTGTGAGTTTTAACACAGCCACTCCAGAATCTTGACTGTGATCCTTCGAATGGATTCAAACGATCCACTAGGATTCTTCATATCACTCTTCTTTCTCTGTATCTTTCTGAACTCCGCTTGCAACCTCTGTTACACAGAATACTCAAGTTCGCACACAGATTATAATTGAATTACTCCACACACACATGCAAACTCAAAATTGAGTTGTTTGTATTAATAAACAAGTATTTACATAAGAGTCTTCCTCTCTCTTGCCTGATTTTTTTATCAGTGGCCTCTGTTTTCCTACCTGCCCATAGGCTTACAGACAAATCATGTTTCCTAACCCTCTAACTATTGACTGAATCTCTTGCTCTCACCTTTTAGGCTTACCTTTATACAAAAAGGTTATGTTTAACTATATCTAGTTCAAATCCTTAATTTGCTGAACTAACTCCTGAAAATCTTCTAAATCCACTTTTAACTCCTACTTATCCCTAAGAATCCTCTCTAGTTCCTCAGATCATGAGACCTATAAGAGTTACAATTGATTTCCAACTCTCTCATCATCATTAATCACTCATGTTCTCCTACACTTGAGACCATTTACAAATATCCTCACACTTATCTAATTAATTCCTACTTTAACCACTCAAAACATTAATAATTACATACATAGGAATTCAACTTCCTTGAAAATACAAGACCCCCTATTTCTACTAAAATACAATGATAGTTTTGAGTCAATGCTCCTACATCAGACTCCCAAAGTAGAAAACATTCATGATCAGATCATGTGTCTTCATGTGTTGATAGGAAACCTCCAGGGTCCCAAACTTTAGTTTGTAGTTTTTTGAATGCTCTGTACCTTTGTTGTTGTTGTATGTTAGCTATCTTCTATTTCATCTTCCTCTCCTTGTCAATCAGTTTTAGGTTTGGATTGATCATTCTTCCTCCTGCTGTCAATCTCCTCCATATGGACTGCTTCATCATTAATTGCCATAACTCTTCAATCTCCATCTCTAGCATATCCTTGGGTTGGTCTATATTATGCCATTTACTGCTCCCTCTTTCTCTTTGCTTCAGGTTTTTGTTCTTCTCCACTAACTCTTCAAACTGCCATTTATTATCTTTTCTTTGAAGTTTTCAGATTCTTACTGCCACCCTTTCATCCTTACCCTTTTTAATGATTATCTCTTTCTGCATTGAATCCTGACCTTCCAGCATTATCTCCAGTAATCTAACATCTCTGTTCCATGGATTAAATACTTCCACATAATCTTCCTCTTTCATTTTTATTTGGCTGCTCATCTATGCCAAATTTTCTCTAGCATTTGCAACTAAAACCACACTCACAAAACAATTATTTAAATCAAAACCATAAGGCCTCAGTGCCTCTTCTTCCTTTGGCAGCACATCCATATGCTGCTATGATTTCTCCTCCTCTATCAGCACATCAGTATACTAATTTGAATTCTCAAAAGAATTCATGAGACTGTCAACTATTCTCTTGTCCACACCATCTGCTTCAATGGTTTCTCCATGCTCTTGTCCACTGTAGTGAAATCCTTCCTCTGTAAGCACACTGTCATACTCTGAATTTGATTTGAACCTGCAACCCAAAACTTCAAACTTTGAATTCTCTTCTCAGTATACTGTTCACAGCTCTGATACCATGTAGAAAATTTGTGATAGGTTAACCCAATAATGTAATATAAATCAAAGAAGAATACTATAACCTACTTCTAATATCAATTTGCGGAAGCTTAAAGATCGAGCTGAACAATATAACTAGAAGAAGAAGAATCAATGGCACAATTCACATGAAAATACTTTGGGGAAAGTCTTAGATAAAAAACCCACACTATCGTATTATCATACATGGTGGAAATAAATAGGAATTATACAAAGCCTTAGCTCTCACAGCTAGCCAGCTCTCAGTACAATCCTCACAGATGCTCACAAGAAATCTTGGCTTCTCTCCAGCCTTCCCCTCTGCCCTCCAAGCTCCTATTTCCTTGCGTTGTTCCTTGTGGATGATTAGCCTTCAAAAAATGCGCAATCCTCAAGGATGAATCCTTACCTGCATGCATGAGTTTTCTCCATGAGAAAACACACGCAATTGATATTACACTGTCCTTGAACATTAGTCTCAACTGGGTCTTTCTCAGAATAGACATGCATGAGTTTCTAATGAGAGAATCTTCAGTTAACTGGAGCAGCACTAGTTGCGTTCATTAATGCATCAACTGACTGTTAACTCACTATTAGTTCCTCAAACAGTTTGGAGCTAATTTAATTGGACTTAGCTCAGTAAACTGAGTTAACTAATTACAACTCAAATATGACTCAATCTTATCTCCTTAATTTAAGGGATAACTCTTGCATGACTTCAGAAAGACTTCTAACTTGAATTTCTCCAACTAATTAATTTAAAATAAATTAATTAATTATTTCCAAGTAGCTGTTAATACTAAATTCGATTTTAATTCACAATTTAATTCAAGGACAAATTGAATTGGAATATTTTTGTTTCCATATTTCAACATACAAAACCATGGTTTGAATCAATAAGTTCCATGAAATTGATAAAAATGAAAACCATGTGCTAAAAACTACTAGAAATAGATGCGAAAAATCACCCTTTAATTTTAACAGATTCTTCCCCAAAATCCCTTAGCAAGGGGGTTCACAGCTCCCCTGTTACCCCTTGCTACACTTGGTGCAATGAATGACATGTGAGGCTAGTCGTGCAAAGAATATAACACATCCCCAACATTCTCTTGCTTATTTTATTTCCATATAGGGGGTCTCAAGCATGCATGATCAAGAATACAAGGCAATAATTGCCATTTCTTCTCTACAATTAAGAACCTCTCAATGCTCACATATTTTTTAAATGAGTCTACAACATTCTTTATAATGTCCAACTTTACCAACAAAATCTTGTTTTCTTCAATCATATATTGCACAATGTGATATTGAATATTAATATGTATCGACTTAGATGATAATATGGGTTCGGTTTTAGGAATATTGCACTTATTGGATTCTATTCTTAAAAATTTCTATAACAACCCAATACTTGAACACAATATTTGTAACCATACTACTTCCTTGCTTGCAGGAGTGGCTACCCGTTGACAGTTTTAGACCCACCAACATGTTAGGGGATCTCCCCTATAAGAATTCCCTACAAATAGACCTTAGACCGTTTGGTGTAGGAGTCCCAGTAGTAGGTCGTATGGTATCGCCTTGACCACGGTTACATGAACAGTTCTAATACACGAAAAGTGAGGTGAGTGCATCCCTTGGAAACCTATGGAAGCACGTGGCTTGGAAGGGAGCACACGAGAAAAGATGCACCACAAACTGGAAAGGAAGTAAGCTAAAAATCCAAAGTGATGGTTAAACCAACAACACATCTCAGTAAGATTCATACATACTATACAGAAAGAGTCCATACATGCATGTGTAAGCAAACATATACATATATCATTAGAGTAACCAAGATAGCCGAATGACGTAGGAAATCCTTGTGGATACCCATGGTAGGCATATAAAATGGATATATCTATTTTTCCCAAGGAATTTCAGTCTCTCTGCCGAGTAAATGTTCATTACTTAATGGTTTAAGGCCCCATTTATAAATCTCATGCAAAAACTTTTCTTAACTAGTCCATAGTCTAACCTTAATCCATCCTTTCCATTGGGACTTTATACTCTCCCTTCATTAAACTTTTAATCAATCCTTAAGCCCGCACATATATAACCAAACCCCACTCTTAACCTTTAGTTATACATGGACTTACCCATAAAATCCTTCTATTGGCGCTATTTCTATTATAATAATTTTGTAATAGAAATACACATGAAACATGCGTAAACATACCTTTTCGCATTCCTTCAACCTTTACACATTTATCAAGGCTTAGCTTATCGCAACCACAATCTCACAAATCACAGTAACATACATTCGTCCTTCGCACCCGATATTCGATTAACAACCAGACTTCAAATACAATTAGACGCATCCATACCCTTCTCGGGTCCACTCTTTCCCAAGCCTTTCCACTATTCTTCAATCTTTGTGGTTGATCAACTTCATGATCCAATGGTCGATGCTTCATTGCATTCTCAGCTCATCGCACATCGCAATTTTCGTAATCCTCTAGCACTTGATTCCTGTGAAATGCGAGAGTTAGCCTCCATCGTTCGATCAACCCTTTGATTTGATGGTCCATAATCCATTGCAACATCGCAAATCTGGTTTTACCATAGACCCAAACTCTTTTACTGAATGCGATTTGCAATTAAATCTACATCATCGATATGGTTCTTGATCCAACAGTTGTTGCAACGTTGCATGAGAAACTTGTGCAACGTTTAACCACCCTTACAGAGCTGATACGAATTATAAATCCTCGGTCTATAAAAGTTCGGGTCCATTCAGAGATTATCTTCCAGCCATATTTATGGTTGATATCCGTTAGATAACAGAACCAATCTAATCCTACAGTCTACAACCCTTCCACAGGTACAAATACTATTAAGCTCTCAAGCCCCGTAGTTGACTATGACGTCAACATCTCAATTTTGTGATCAATGGTTAAGAACAACTGCAGGCCTTCAATTGCGATCAAGCCATCCCATACTTTCTACTGTCGTTGTGGTTCCTAATTACCTCTTTACTTTGTTTTTATGCTGTTCTTTAATGTTCTTATGTGGTTTTGTGTTTCTTCAGGGTTTCTTTTCCTTCCGTTGTTCTGCTGCGCAACTCTCTCCTGAGCTTAACTCTGTGAGTTTTTAACACAGCCACTCCAGAATCTTGACCGTGATCCTTCGAATGGATTCAAATGATCCACTAGGATTCTTCATATTGTTCTTCTTTCTCTGTATCTTGCCTAACTCCGCTTGCAACCTCTGTTACACATAATACTCAAGTTCGCACACTGATTATAATTGAATTACTCCACACATACACACAAACTCGGAATTGAGTTGTTTGTATTAATAAACAAGTATTTACATAAGAGTCTCCCTCTCTCTGCCCTGATTTTCTGATCAGTGGCCTCCATTTTCCTACTTGCCTGTAAGCTTACAGACAAATCTTGTTTCCTAACTCTCTAACTATTGACTGAATCTCTTGCTCTCGCCTTTTAGGCTTACCTTTATAAAAAAAGGTTCTGTTGAACTAATTCTAGTTTAGATCCTTAATTTGCTGAACTAACTCCTGAAAATCTTCTAAATCCACTTTTAACTCCTACTTATCCCTAAGAATCCTCTCTAGTTCCTCGAATCATGAGACCTATAAGAGTTACAATTGATTTCGAACTCTCTCATCATCATTAATCACTCATGTTCTCCTACACTTGAGACCATTACAAATATCCTCACACTTATCTAATTAATTCCTACTTTAACCACTCAAAACATTAATAATTACATACACAGGAATTCAACTTCCTTGAAAATACAAGACCCCCTATGTCTACTAAAATACAATGATAGTTTCGATTCAATGCTCCTGCATCACTGGAATACAATAAAAACATATGCATGAAATGTGATGGCTCTGTTATATTAAAAGTGAAATTTCCAATCATACAATACAATTGTGACCAACCACTAGTCCCAGTAGCAGAGCGTTACAATCACTACTGCTTTCTCCTCGAAAGAGATGTACTAGCTCCGCACTATGGAGAAGCCAAGGCTCATTATAATACTCTCCAAGATTTTTCTAAGATACTCCTATCAGAAGCTTGGCTAACCCAAAGCCTATACAAAGAGTTATGAGGTTCTATATATAGCAAAGGGTGGGGTGATCCTTGACATTCTCCTTTGTGATTGTTCACCTACCCTCATGACTTATCAACTACTCTATGGCTGTTACATTCAACTATTGACACTTGGACTTCCACTTTACAAGATGTTACATACAATCTGCACATGTACCCATGCGAGACAAAATAGGATCAAACAAGCCATGCAAGCTATCACTAACACTTGGACAGTTGTGGGAAGACCAACTATTCGACATCCTCATGATGATCAACAGTAGCGAATTGATGCTAAGCTTGGTCATTTGTGATGGTGTCTGTGCAATCAATGGTGACATCCTGCTGAAAGCGAACTCTTTCCTTCGTTGCATCTGAGTACACTAATATGGGTCCTTTGTCCAACTCATCTGGTAACATGCGCATCATCGTCTTGAGTGCAGCTGGTCCAATAACATGTTGATGCATAATGCTTGTGTTGATCTCCAAGTGTGTGTTGGTGACCATGCACATCAAATTGTTGAAATACAGGTTCAACTCCAGTCAGACTTGCTTCTTTTCTTCGCTTCAGTGAGTGTGGGAAATGGGTGGGATCGCATACGTGTGCACAGTGATATCCATGCTCTTGAATATCCTTGCATATGATCGACAACATTGCTCACCCTTTCTGCTCCATGCCAGCTGCTATATGGGTCCATAACCTATATGGGCATAGTTTCATTAGTCTGTGCATGTTGCACCTCCTGCTATACCTATTCCCACTGCAACTCCTTCTGTTGTCTGTGCATCTCCTATTCTTCCTTGGGTTTTTGCTTCAACACCTGTAACTCCTTGTCTATTTCTCTATCTTCCTTCATGTGATCCTCTTGTCGTGCTATCACCTCACAGCCTCAATCTCCAAATCTACTTTCATCACAAGTGGATTTGCTTGAGCTTACAACTTTTTTCCACCTAAGTGCTATCCAACCTTCCTCTTTCATGTGTCGCATCTAGGTGTGCTACCTTATGCTTTTGTTGATGGTGTTGCTCACTATGACACCGGTGCCATTTCATCTTGATGTCCTTGTCCATGAACAACTTAATGTCTTCATAGATAGGCAAGTTCATAGACACTTGATCGACTGCATCCCTAGTTGTTCTCTGAACGATGTCTTCGACTCCGGTCTCCTGGAATCCATTGTACTTGTGCTATGGAGAGGTAGACGAACACCTACGATACCTGGAGACATAGAAACACTCATGAAAAGAAATCTTTCAGTTGAAAACCAAAAAATACTGGAGGACTGACATGCAACATACCTGTGTGACTATATGTGAATATTGCGCAATTTTCACTGGGAGGCTGGGAGACTGACTACCAAAACTACAGAAGGCATAGTTTGGGCTTTCGAGATGCTAAATGACTACTGGAAATGTGCAATGCATAGTCCAGAATAGCCTACTTAGGACTGAAACTACGCAATGCACTATTTCAGTCAGCAATGACATGCAAATCAACAAACTGTATTATTCAATTTCTTGAGGGAAGGCAGATCCTTCACTTCTAGAATGTGCAATGCTAGCCAGGCAAGGCAAGGTCTGGGCTAAGGTGGTCGAGACCCATCGACATGTAACTGAAAACATTAAAAGTATGAATGCATGGTGGAACTGAGTGTAAATAAGAGTGAATGATCGTGCATGCAAACGACAAGTGCAAGATTCATAAAATGGGAAAGCATGCATGTGTGTGAAATAGGTCTTCGCAATGGCAACAGTTGGTACAAAAAAAATGTCATGCATGCGACACTAGTGATATGTGAACACAAACTTAAATGGTTCTTCTACAAGCTAACATACATTAAAATTATAACAAGTGCTCATTGAAATCAAGAAGACAACACTCACACAAAGGAAAACACAAAAAGAGACAGAAACACAGTACAAGACATGAAAAGCAGACTTACCCTGAAAAAAGCTAAGTTGAAAGTGTCGAAGACACCTAGATGCAATGTGGGATGTCAGAGCTGCAAGTTCGATGTGAGAAATATGCTCTGCAGTGTTTGGTTCATGAGTTTTGATAAGATCGAGATTATGACGCACATGCCACAAATCTAGGAAAAAGCGACACTTGGCGAGAGGTTTCTAAAATGAGCTTTGCATGTACCCTCTAGCTCTAAAAATAGATCCCTAGATCTAGGGATGCCTTTTGCATGTTTCCTTTTGCTATTTTGGTAAGAGAAGCCCATGCATGCAAATCAGTTTTGCTCGGTCCTCGAGGGAACCGATCAACCTGAAGGCACATGCAACAACCTGCTTGAATGAGAGAGGGATTTGCATAGTTTTTTAGAGGAATTGGGCTGTATGTCCCAGAGGGATTGCGCAATTTCTATGAGGAGTAGGTGACTTCCATATAGAATTGCATAATTTATGGGCTGAGCTACAGTGCTGGGCTAGATTGTGCAATTTTCCCAAGGAAGGTTGTCTCACTGCATTGCACAATTTCTAAGCCTAGCAGGCTGCCCAATAGATTTGCACAATTTTTGGATGGAAGGTTGGTTCCCCTTCAAAATTGCGTAATTTTCTGAGGGAGATGCTCAGCCAGCAACTAGCCCCATTCCATAATGGTAGCCTGTGAGGGGGGTAAAGCAAACTAACATGCATAGGTTGGAAAACTGCTGAAAAACCAATGAAGCCTATGTACTTGACAATTCAAGACATGTTGCTAAGGATGGTTGGTAGGGAGGCTCCAAAATGAAGTTAAGGAAAAATTTTGGAGGGTGGTTGTTGCCGCTACAACACTTGGTGACACACTGGTAGAACTTTAGTTCTATGAATGGACCTTGTTCTTGAAAAGCAAGTCTAACACCTCTGGAAGTATTTTTCTATTCTCTGTTCATCTTGGTTTCCACACTTGCTTAATTGTAAGATGTAGCATCTGCTAGGCTCTTGGTCAATCGCACACATTCCAAGCCAAGCCGACACAATTGTTTCGATTAGGATGAGGGGTATATTGGTGCACAAGCCATATGATTGTCAGATTTTTAGTTTCATCTCTGGTGTTTGTCCACTGCCAGCAAGCCTGGACAGTACCCCGACGGAGTCACACAAGAACACAAGCATCGCTCCACTGCCAGTGAACCTGGTAAGTACCCCGGCAGAGTTACTTGCATCACCTCTCTGCATAGGAAGCCTTTTTCTTCTTTCTCCTTATTCATTTTCATTTTTTTTTTTTTTGAAAATTTTCACATTTTATTTTTTTAATTTTCATTTTCATAACTGTGCATTTCACTTATTCATTTCAGAGGCGGAAGAGGGATCCCAACTTATTGAGAGCAAAATAGGTTGTTCCTTTAGAGTAGTTTATATATAACTCTAAGATGCTTGTTAAGGTTTTCCCCCTCACCTTACTCTACTTGATTGAGCTGACAAGGATTAACCCAAAAATGATCGACTAGAGTAGGTGATACTAATTAATGTGCAAGCATTGTGTTTTCACAAGATTTACTTTGAATAATACGTATTTTCCCTTGCTGTATCATGGACTAAAACCAACAAGTTGTTCATGCAGAGGTAGGATGAAAGATAACCAAGTATTGATAACTACACAAGTCCTCTTGTACTTTACCCATCTTGTTTCAAGAGTCACACATGGTTTCATGCGAAACTAACCTATGGATGTAAACAAGCAAAAAAAAAACAAAACAAAGCAAAAGAAGAAGTAAATGCATAAGCGAAGCCAATAAGCAAACAAGTAGGAAAGCAAGCAAATGAACAAAGTAAAAAGCAGACATGCATTGAAGCAAACAAACCAAAATAAAACACTACTCCTACTCCTAAGCTAACGATGCATGGGTCTTCTTATGTAAAGTGATACTTCCAATGTAGCCATTGACACATTGGTCGACCCATGTTGGTAAAGGCATGGTTCGTGAGTAGTACAACTGTGCGAACCAGCAAACATGAAAGATATAACATTGAAGTCAAACACACTTTGAGTCTAAATGTGTTCAAAGAAGATAAGTGAGTGAAAGCGCATGGAATGCACTTTTTGGCCTTGCCATGGTGTTATGCTACACTATGTGCAGATGTTAAGTGTACGCATTCTCTTGACTGTGACATGTAAGAAAACATGAGAAAGATAGACCACTGACATTTCAAAAGTGTCCTTGTTGTGTAATATTCCCCCAATGCATGAGCGATGGGATCGTGTAGTTTGAGTGGAGGAAGCGAAATATGAGTGTGAGATTGATCTTCAATGCATACAGATGAGTGATGAGGAGCCTTAGGTGTTTCAACAATTTCCTGATCGGAAGTGAAACCAACCTCAAGACAATGAAAACCTAACATAACCATCAGCTCGGGCTAAAGTTCCTTGATAGTCTATGGGGTTTCGACTTTGTCAATAGATTGTTCATCATAGACTAGTGCCTTAGACAGATTAACAACTATTGAGTCAACATCGTGATCAAATGAAGAAGTAGAGAGATCACAACAACCAAGATCAAAAAATTTAGGATGTTTTTCGACATCCTCATGATTTGATGAATCACACAGAGGGATAGATGAGAAGCAATAATGTTCATCCTTTGCATTTTCGAAAAAGTAGATGAAAAATGAAGTGGATCTTCAATGAATGATTTTTCCTCTCTGTTGTCGAATGATGGAATGACATCGAGTATTTCTACGAAGTATCAACAATGGGTTTATCTATAGACAAAGATACACATGAGAAATCAAGGATGGAAAAATCATCGAAGATGTCAGGGAAAAACCAAGGAGGCACGGAAAGATGGGAATCATACTTCTCTGCAGGTTGATGTTTAGGATCGTAGCCATACTCTTCATGAATGACAACACATGTTGGTTGTGCAACACCAACTCCGTCGATAGCTTGATCCTCTTTCACAACAATTGTAGAGTTTGGAATAGAAGAACACAGGAAAATGAAATCCGGAGGATGATCAGAAGATGAAGATGGAGGTTGAGGTACGAAATACATGTGACAACCCATGGGATTCAGAACCAAATAGGCATGAAAATTGAGAGAAGTGATGTTGGGAGGATGTGATAGTTGAACAGATTTGTGTTCATGTTCTCCCACATCACTCTGCAGTGGTGGAGCTATTTGATGAGGGGGTGGCGGAAAGTCACTTGTGACAGCGACTGTGTCCATCTGAGATTGTGCAGTTCCATCAACGAAGTTTGAGCGGGGCTTGGGTTTGAACTTCCTTTTAGGATTGACAGTTTTGGTAAGGAAATATTCAAATATGTCCATGAGATACTGGAATTTCATTTGACTTTTTAGAGCTTGAAACTACAACACACAGAAGCGTTCCCAAAAATCCATAGGCAATTCTTGCATGGCCTTCGATTGTTCTAACATTTTTTTGTCAAGAGGTTCTAGATCAAAATTATGGAAATTATATTCAATGAGAAAAAAAAATTGCTCAAGTGAGTGCACCCTGCTGGGTGGCAGACTCCAGTGCCACCGTAGTGGGGATTCGTAAAGTGTGTATGAAAGTAGCATGCTGGCCTCTTATACATAGAAATCGTCAGCAAGGAATGCATAGAATTATTCTAAGAACTCAGGCTAGGCTACTTTGCCTTCACCATCATACGTGAATTTAGAAAAGAAATCAGAAAACTCCCTCATGATGTCGAGAGGTTCGACATGCGAAAAACATCCCGGAGGGATGAGCTTGGTAGTATCCATGATAGATGTGCGAATATTCAAACCATATTGTGAGGACTTAGCTTGTCATCTAGCCCTCCTTCTAGCGCCAGAAATTTTGATGGTTTTGGACTCACCAACATGTCATGGGATCTCCTCGGTAAGAAGTCCCAACTAGACCTCAGATCGTTTGGAGTAGGAGTCCCAATAGTGGGTCATACATTATCGTTTTGATCGTGGTTGCATAAACAGGTAAATAAGATGCCCTTGTTGGTAGCAAGGATGTGACATGCGCAACAAGCCAAGGAAGGTGCATGAACAGTTCTAACACACGGAAAGTGATGTGAGTGTGCCCCTTGGAAACCTGTGGAAGCACATGGATTGGAAGGGAACACACGAGAAAAGATGCATCACAAAATGGAAAGCAAGTAAGCTAACAATCTAGAGTGATGTTTAAACAACAACACATCTTAGTAAGATTCATACATACTTATACAAGAAGATTCCATACATGCATGTGTAAGCAAACAGATACATATATCATTAGAGTAACCAAGATAGCTGAAATACAATAACAACATATGCAGGAAAAGTGATGGCTCTGTTATATTAAAAGTGAAAGTTATAATCATACAATACAACCATGACCAACCACTAGTCCCGGTAGTAGAACGTTACAGTTACTACCGCCTGATCCTCCAAAGAGATGTACTAGCTCTGCACTGTGGAGAAGCTAAGGCTTGTTACAATACTCTCCAAGCTTTCTTTAAGGTACTCCTATTAAAAGCTTGGCTGACAAAAAGCCTCTACAAAGAGTTATGAGGTTCTATATATAGCAAAGGGTGGGGTGACCCTTGACATTCCCCTTTGTTATTGTTCACCTACCCTCATGACTCTTTAACTACTCTATGGCTGTTACATTCAATTATCGACACTTGGACTTCAACTTTATAAGATGTTACATACAATCTGCACATGTACCCATGTGAGACAAAATAGGATCAAGCAAGCCATGCAAGATATCACTAACACTCGGACAGTTGTGGGAAGACCAACTCTTCAACATCCTCACGATGGTCGATAGTAGTGAATTGATCAAGCTTGGTCGTCCGTGATGGTGTTCATGCACTCAATGGTGACATCCTACTAAAAGAGAACTCTTCCCTTCATTGCATCCAGGTACATTGATATGGCTCCTTTGTCTAACTCATCTGATAACATGTGCATCATCGTCTTAAGTGTAGCTGGACTAGAAACATGCTAATGCATATTGTCCGTGCTAATCTCCAAGTATGTGCTGGTGACCATGGACATCAACTTGCCGAAATACATTTTCAACTCCAGTTGGACTTGCTTCTTGTCTTCACTTTGGTGAGTGTGCTAAATGGGTGGGATCACATGCGTGCGCACAATGACATCCATGCTCCTGAATACCCTTGTATGTGATCGAAAACACTGCTCACCCTGTCTACTCCATACCAAATGGTAGATGGGTCCATAACCTATATGGGCATAGTTTCATCAGTCTATGCATGTTGCGCCTCCTACTGTACATGTTCCTGCTGCAACTCCTTCTGTTGTCTATGCAACTCTTGTTCTTCCTTGAGTTGCTGCTTCAACACATGTAACTCATTCTCTATTTCTCTATCTACCTTCACGCGATCCTCTTATTGCATTGTCCCCTCATAGCCTCAATCTCCAAAGCTACTTTCATCACAAGTGGATCTGCTTGAGCTTGCAACTTTGTTCCGCCTCTGCACTATCAACAACCTTCCTCTTGCATTTTTCACATTTAGATGTGCTATCATTTACTGCTATTGATGGTGCTGCTCACTGTGATGCCACTGCCATTTCATATTGATATCCTTGTCCATGAACAACTTGATGTCTTCATAGATAGGCAAGTTCATAGACACTTGATCGAATGGATCCCCAATTGTTCTCTGAATGGTGTCTTCAACTCTTCTCTCCTAGAAGCCATTGTACTTGTGCTACTGAGAGGCAGACGAACACCTGTGATACCTGGAGACATAGCAACACTCATGACAAGAAATATATTAGCCTAAAACCAAAACAAACTGGAGGACTAACATGCAACACACATGTGTGACTCTCTATGAAGATTGCACAATTTTCACCCAGAGGCTGAGAGACTGACTGCCAAAAATGCACAAGGCACAATCCTGGCTATTGGGAGGCTGAGTGACTACTGGAATTGTGTAATGCACAATCCAGCTTGGCCTACTGAGGACTGAAACTATGCAATGCGCAATTTTAGTCAGTAGTGACATGCAAATCAGAAAATTGCATTCCACAGTTTTTGGGGCTAGCAAGGCAATGCCACTGATAATTACACAATGCAAGCCTAGAGGTCAGTGTTGGGTTAGACTTGTGCAATTTCTGGAGGGAAGGAAGAGCCTTCACTTTTAGAAATGCGCAATTCTAGCCAGGCAAGGCAAGGTCTAGGCTAAGGTGGTCCAGACTCGCCGACGGGAAACTGAAAACATGAGAAGTCTGAATGCATGGTGGAACTGAGTGTAAACAAGAGCGAATGATCATACATGCAAACAATAAGTGCAGGATTCAGAAAACTGGAAAACATAAATGTGTGTGAAAGGGGTCGATGCAAAATCAATGTCATGCATGCGACACCAGTGAAATGCGAATGAAAACTGTAACGATGCTTCCACAAACTAACATACATTAAAATGACAGTAAGCACTCATTAAAATCAAGAAGAAAACACTCAAACAAAGTGAAACACAAAAAGCGATAGAAACACAATGCAAGACATGAAAAGCAGACTTACCCTAAAACAGCTAAGTTGAAAGTGTCGAAGACTCCTCGATGAAATGTGGGATGTCAGAGCTGCAAGGTCAATGTGAGGAATGAGATCTGCAAAATTTGGTTCATGAGTTTTGATAAGATCGAGGTTATGACGCGCATGCCACAAATCTAGGAAAAAGTGACACTTGGCGAGAGGTTTCTAAAATGAGCTTTGCATGTAACCCCTAGATGCTAAAAATAGATCCCCAGATCTAGGGATGCCTTTTGCATGCTGCATTTTGCTATTTCAGGAAGAGAAGTCCATGCATGCAAATTGGTTTCACTGGGTCTCGGAGGGAACCGATCAACTTGAAGGCACATGCAATATCTTTCTTGACTGAGAGAGGGATTTGCACAGTTTCTGAGAGGAATTGGGTTGGCTGTGCCAGAGGGATTGCTCAATTTCTTGGAGGAGCAAGTGACTTCTACCCAGAATTGTGCAATTTTTGGGCTAAGCTGTAGTGCTGGGCCATATTGTGCAATTTTCCAAAGGAAGACCATCTGATTGCATTGCGAAATTTCTGAGCTCAGTAGGCTACCCAACATATTTTTTCAATTTATGGAGGGAAGTGTGGAGTACTAAAGAAGGTATGTTTTTATCGATTATTTTGTCATCTTTTCTTTAAAAGTCATAACCTCTTTGCATCATGAACTAGGTAGATAATAAGAAATCATGACAAAATCTATGGGGTTTATATGCAATGCAAAACTACTAATAATTGCCATTTTCTTATGCAGGAAAAGGAAAAAATGAAAGATTGTTGTCCCAAAGGAAAAGACAGGGCAAAGTTAACTACTGTCCCTTTGGTAGGGAACCACATGCAAACAAGGCGATCCAAATTGGAGCATATCAACCAAGAAAGGGAAAAGGAGATATCAAATCAGCGCAAGAGAACAAATGGATAACTGGGAATTAACAGTGTGGTGAATCCCTTAATCCTGAGGGATCTCTATCTTAACTATTTTTGCATCATCGATATCTCCGCTCAGCTGTTATAAGAAGGGCCAACACTGCTAGCCCGGGGGGATGACCTGTTGTTATTTTTATGTAATTCTCCTTTGTATTTGAAACTTTGATCATCGACTCTCGTTGACAATTGATCCACTATAACTCTATTTTGATGTTTTAATATAAGTCTGGTTGCCGTTCCATCTTTGATTCTCGAGTAATCTTAAGCGGTGTGTCCTTGGAGGCTAAGGGCCTGACCTTGGTGGAACACTTGCTCCTATACCATTATCTCTAATTCGTGTGTGGTTTTCATTGTTAGCTCTGTTCAGTAATTTGATGTGTTTTGCTATTTTACATTACGGTTCCATTATATTTCATTTATGTTCAACTGAGTAATGTTGTTCCCTGTGATAGGAATGTTGTATTGTTCATTCTGACTTTGTAACTCATTGTTGTTCCTTTAGCCATTGATATAACATTGTTGTTCCTTACAGAATGCTATTGTTGTTCAATTACAGAGTAACCGTGCTGTAACATTCATAAGTTGGTATTACTATATTCATCTATGTTTTACACTTAATTGTGATTGTTGTTCAACTGGCGTTGCTATTCCACTATGAATTACAATCATTATTCTTCATAACTGAGATTGATACTTGTTGTATCGAAGTCAGATTACTGTTCTTTAATATTAAGTATGTTGTGTGTGTTATTTATCTTGGTTCATTGTGCATTTATATTTGACTCTAGTTGTTGTTCTATATTTCAGTGCTGATTAGTTGTCGTTCTATTTTCATTGCTATCCGATTTATCTTTAGAGTAAAGATTGTTATCTGAGTCCTGTAGGATACAATTGCTGCATTTATTTCCGTAGACTAAGGTTTTGTTGTTCAATCCTATTTATAAGAACTAGTTGTTGTTCCATTTCCTGTTATTTGTATTATCACTGCTTTGGTGTGCAGAACGATCTGAGACTGTAGTGAGCGTTGAAATTTGTTGTCTAGCTCCCAGGTTGATGATCTTTAGTTACATCAGTTTACAAGGGGATGAATTACCATTACTGTACCCTTGACTGATAAATTGCTATAGTTTTCTGAGTGCATGATTCGAGTTTTAAGGGGTTTTTTTGTAAGTAGATCCTGTTTCAAGCATCCATTTACTCTTGTATTTAGAGCACTATACTACTAGCATTACTCTGACAAATGACCGCCTCAAACTAAGTACACTCTTTGAAATAAAAAATCATTCCTGGATTGACAATTAATGTAAGGTAAATAGAGGTGAAAATGACCCTTTTTACTGCTCAACATTTTGGCGCCACTGCCAGGGAAGAGTATAGCCATTTGTTTATTTTCTAGAGTGATGTAAGAACCTGCTATGAGAGAGAACTGGGTTTTAAAAATGGAAGGTAAGAACCTATGTATGGAGCATGTAATAGCCCTACTCCCCTGCCCACTTTCCTGCAGATTTGTTGTTGTTTTGTTTGGGTAGAACTTATCAGTTGATTTGTGTGCATGACTAAACAGAAAAAGCCAGAAAAGAAACCCAAACCTCTAGCGAAGCCTGATAAAGCTAAGGGGCCAGTGATCCTTGGCTGATCAACCTTTATAGACGAAATCCTTAAGAAAGCAGAATCTCAGCCTTTAGTAGGACCTAGAAAAGTTACTTCTAGACAACCTACTAGTTCCCTTTAGGCCACAGGATCACCATCTGTAACCTTTGTTGAGGTACATAGTCACATCGAAGAGCAGGATTTTCAAGAAATTGATAATTCTAGCTGAAAATCATTGCAAGAAGGGAACCTTAGCAACCTCTGTGAAGGGGGAGGAGAAACCGGGGTAACTGAAAAACCAGAATCTCCTCTTGGGATAATTCCGCCATTAAGCAACCCAAATAAGGGAAGTGCCACAAAAATCATCCATAACAAAGTTGAGGAACCTCAAGAGAAAAAATCTCCCCAGACACTAGGAACTCTCATCATCCCAGATAAAGGAAGTGCTATTAAGGCCATTCCTGTTAGAACTTTTCCCCCTCGATAGCCTAGGAATACCCTCCTAGATATCCTAGAAGTTTATTGGCATACATTTGACCAAATGGCCCAGAACCAGCGAAACACCGAAACCTCTACACTGCAATACCCCATTGTGGATATTGCAGCTAATGCACCTATGAAAGCAATTCCTCTCCAACATATCCCTACATTCCATGGCCTTATGTTAAAAGATCTGGATGCATTCTTACTTGAATTTGATGTGCTGTGTAGAGGATATGACTATACCACCGATCCCCAGAAACTGAAATTATTTCCCTCTACATTAAAAGGAGCTGCTTTACGATGGTGTATGGGGTTGGGTGGTGGTGTTATAAATAACTGGGATCAAATGCAAGAATCCTTTCTAAATAAATATCAGGATTATTGTAGGTCTAGAGAATTGAAAGATGAAATATTTCAGATGATGGCTAGACCAAATGAAACATTAGAAGAATATGTCGAGTGTTTTCAGTATAATCTTCAAAGATCTCCTTATGCATCATTACCCTTACCTGATAATGTATTGAAAACTGCATTAATTAGAGGAATGAAGGAACAATGGATTGAAACACTAAATATTATGGGAAAAGGAGATATTTATCAGGAAAATTTTGTTGACATTATTAATCTATGTATCAAGAGCTTAAGAGGCAGCACAATACTAAAACCAACGGAACATGATAGGTTTACAAGAGATAACAAAATTTTTGCAGAAGGAGTAACTTGTGCAGAAATTGGAAATTTATTAGAAAATTTTAAAACCGACATATTAGGGACTCTGACAACACAGCTTGATATTATGCAGGCCAAGCAGAAGCAAGCAGAGGCAGAACAAAATTTGGCAATCTTCTGTCCTAGGTGCAGAAAAAAACACAGCCACAAAGAATGTCCATTAGATGCGATTCAAGTCTGTGCCATCTGTACAAAATATCATCCTACGGAAAGCTGTCCCTCACTTCCTGGATTGAAAGCAGTATATAAGGAAGCGGAGGAAGAGCCAAAATCGGTGTACCTACTTAATCAGTGACGTCAATGACAACTGCGAGAATCAGGTATGTTTTCCAATCCAGCTTCTTCTTTTCAGCCTCCACAATGTCATGCTCAACAATACAGTACTATGTGGAAAAATCAATCCCCATTCTCAAATTGGTCACAACCACCATTTCCTTCATCATCACCATGGCCGAATCCAGCAAGTCAACCCAATTGGCCAAATTTTCCCTATACTCCACCATATTGGCAAAATAATGTATATCCACCATAGTGGTCCCCTCCTACTTCACAGAGTCAAGCCTGACAAACAAACTGGCAAAGACCGATGAACCAGCCAGTAGGAACCATTCCACTCCCTCAACCTACACTGCCAGCCATACAACAAAACCCCTAGTCTAATTTAAAACTGCAACTCCCAACCCAACCCAACCCTAATCCGAATAACAGACCGGTCCAATCTATTCAAATAATTGAAACACCATAGATAGGGACCGATCTAAGGGAGTGTAATGACCTTCAATTAAGATCAGGGTGCATCATTGAAACAGAGGGAGATAAAACTGCTTAAGTTGAAAATCAGTTACCTATAGAACAACTACCGCAAAAAGAGGATGTGACCAGACAACAAATTCATGATCAAGCAACCACATCTCCTCCCCCATTCCTAGAATGATTAATTATACCTCGACCTATACAATATCCTAATTTTGACATTCTGGGAGAATTAAAAAATATGTATATAAAAATCCCACTCCTCCAAGCCATCCAAGACATCCCAATATATGCAAAGACCATCAAAGAGCTATGTATAAAGAAAACAAAGGAGGAAAATAACAAATAACCCAACAGTCCAAGTAGTTGGCACCCTATCTGACCTATTATCATGAAGAGAAACACCTGTTAAATATGAAGAACTAGGAAATCCAATAGTAACTATGGAGATCAATGGACAAACCTTCTCAAATGCCTTAGTTGATCTAGGAGTTGCAATCAATATCTTAACAACCACCACTTGTCAAAAATTTGGCATTACATTAGTATAACCAACCTCCACTTTATTAGATTTGCCTGACCAATCCATGGTTAGGCCAGAAGGCACACTACATGATGTCATGGTATCCGTTGATTCCTGGGAATATCCTGCCGATTTTCTGATAATAAACCCCAAAAACTGACTTGATGGACATCCATTGATTTTAGTGCTCCTCCTGTTATCTCTGTCACCTGCCATATCTGCATCAACATATACCTATAGAGAAATGTTTGAACCACCAAAGCATAATGCTTGATTTGTGGTACCTCTCAAATACTTGAGAATCCACTTCACTGCCATCCAATATTCTTTTCCTGGATTGTTCATGTACCTGCTTACAACTCCCACTGCATGTGCAATATCAGGCCTTGTGT
>APFE030345224.1:75140-85271 GCA_000404065.3 Pinus taeda
TCCCTTACATGACATGGGTTAACCACCTTATTTATTAATATGGCCCATCCCATTATTACATTATTACCTTGGGTACCTCCTTCGATACCCCATATTACCCCCCCTAGGTACATAACACTCTTTATGGATTTTATAGGGAAGCTTCCCTTGAAATTTCCCTTTTATATATTTAGGAGTCTCAGCAAGATGACAGACAAAGCATAGGGAAAACAAAGCCAAGTGGACCCTAGCCTTTTCAACTTTTCCTAAACTAAGTTGTTCATATTGGAGGAGCTAAATAAAACAAATCAATCATGGCAGTGATTTGTATATTCTTCAAACTTGGTGGCTGACTGACCAACCAGTTCTTTGAGCAAGAAAGAAACACCCTTAGTAGTGCTAAAAGACATTCAATCACCAGATGGAAGTTTAGTAAAGAGGCCCTCAACTATAGTGCATTTTACAAGAAAGAATAAATGCAAGAAGCTATATTTTTCTCTAGAAATTGTGGATGTCCCTAAAAATCCCCTCACCAGGTCAACTGCAAAAAGGTTTCCCTTAGAGCAGACATTTGAAGCCATGTAAACCATACTAGAAGATGAGGTTGTTGATGATAAAGTCAAAGAGATTGCACAATTTCAAGAACAATTGAAGCCCCATATGGTTATTGCACAATTGCAACAGGAAAATAGGGAATTGAAGAAGGTTATTCTAGAAAAGACAGCTAAACCTAGTGAAGATGAACCTATGGCTAAGGATGCACTAGTTGCTGCCAAATCCAAGGGCAAAGAAAAGGTAGTGAAAGAATATATTAAGAAGGCAAAAGTTCCAACAACTAGAGTTACCATATCTTTATTTAGAAAGCTACAAATACAAGAAGAGAAGACAAAGATAGATGAGGGGAAGCACACCTTTAACAGATTGAGAATGCAATTGAAGAAGGCTCACAAGGAGATTTATAATGTCAAGGAGCATGATGAAATGGATAGGAAATAAATGAGTGATCTTTAGGACATCTATCATCCAACAATGGACAATGCCAAATATATGTTGAAGTGGTCCCTTCCACTACAAAGGAAAATGAAAAATAAGTGCAGGAAAAATATTTCTATGAGGAAAGTATTAAGATCCACCAAACAATAATTAAAAGAGATGTAGGAGAAAGATAGAGGCAAGTTGTACCTATTGGCTGAAGCAATCAAAGTTTGAATGCTGGAAAGGGTGAAATATCACAGCTTTGATTTTTAATTTTTTCCTAGAGTATGTTTATTTATGGGGTTGAAGTTAAAGGTGATAATGTTTTGTTTAAAATCCCTCCTACAAACAAAGTTACTCTAAAGTTCTTAAGTTATTTTTGAAGGAGCATCTTTCAAAACATTTGTGTGCCATAGCTAGCATTAGGGTTAGGGTTTTTGGTGTGGAGATGAATGTTTTGTATTTTTGGCAAAAGGAGGCTTGAAAGAGGTATGTGGCATGATCATTGTAGTGTCAACATCATCACCAACATGTAAAGCTTGTTTAGAGACCTCACTTTCACTCAAAGCATGAAAATAGATGGCGTTACACTTCTTCAATTGGCATTGTGTTTTTTTACTGTGGATGAAATTGTCGAAGTTGGAGTCTTTGTGTGGTGAAATAAATATTCTAACGTCGAAATTATCCATGTAAAATATTTTTCACACATGATGAAGTCATCAGGAAACTCAGGGATTTAGTAGAGGTATCTCAACCATGGAGCTATGCATTTCCTTGTTGTGTTTTTGTTTTTTTAGAGAATTAGGAGGTTGCACTGCACTTCTAGACAGTCATATTTTCTATCGAGTTACCCAATTCATAATATTATGTAATTTGTTTTATGGTCTAAATAATTGTGATAAATAATCTAATGACTCATAGGCTCGATTTGGGTTGAGAATTCAATGTAAAAATTCTTAGAAAATATCTAGTTAAGAAGTCCCTAGTATTCAGAAATCGGTTCTATTTTTATTGCTTAAGTTAGAAACATAAATCCAAATGAGCAATTCGGTTCCTAAAGGTGGGAATAGACTTGCATTAGAATATTTACGATATTATTGTAATGAAGCAAAGGGTTGGTCAGGTTCAGGAAAAAGGACATTATGTAATACACTTATTTTTGATATATTTTACAGTGAATGAAGACATAGGTGGAATTTATAGGGATTCTTGTGTTAGTTTTCTATAGAGATGTGATTTATTAATTTTTAAGCTATCTTCTATGAAAATAAGTATTTGAAATATATCCGCTTGTTTAGTTAAACAAAACTATTGATTCCGAATTCACTCCAAATAGTGCTCTATTTTAGTTTGCTAGATATCTATGTTTTTCGCTACAATGACAGTTAGAATTCATCATAGTGTTTGATGCTCTTTTTTACATTTTCCATTTGTATTTCATGTTGAAGGAAATGTAACTAGACTAGATCTTCATAAATGTAATTTTGATATTTGTATTTATTGAAGAAAAGAAAAATTATTTTTGCCAATGAGTTTCTTGCTCATCGAAAATAGGTCAAGCACATTTTAAAGTGCTTCTAGAAAGTCAAAGTCAAAATGTAATTATGATAAGACCCTTTGATGGCATGTTACATCAAGTATGCCAATGTACAAGGTCATGGGGACACCTCCAAGCATAAGTCAAATCTTTCCTCTTTCTGCACTATAACTTCCGTCACATGAAACTCCGTCTTCCGACACTCTACTCCTCAACAATTTGTCCTTCTTGTGTTGCTTATGCTTATTTTCTTCTTAGGAGAAACCCTAGAACATTAGGGATTCTTTACTTCATTATAGGGAGAGAATTCTTCACTTTCCTTGGATGCCTTGTAGACCTAGATGTATATTTGAATGAGGCTTCTCATATTTCTTTCTTCGACTGCTGTCAAATCCGCAAAGATTTGTTGTTGCACGTATAAGCTAACAAGAAAAGGAGGATGTATAAGATAACAAGAAAAGTAAAAAAACTCCATAAATCATTATCAAGTAACGGAGATTCATCAAAACACTATTTTTCCCTAGATTCTTCAACATGGTATCAGAGCATAGGTGACACATCAAGGAAAGGGAAACTCAAGAGCACTCATCAAAAGAAGCATCTACAAAGTTGAAGCATCAAGCATAGAAGTCCGAACCACTTCAAGGGCAAGAAGGGCCTATAATCCATCATTCACCAAGGAGGTACAAAAATTTAGAAGAAGAGCCTTACATAAAGGCACCTGCAAGGAAGAGAAGATTGGAGCAGAACCTACATCAAGCTACAAGTCATGAAGCAAATCTCATCATCAAGCAAGTCCACTTGAGGAAGGAAACTTAAAGAGTGTCAAGATCCAGGGAAGACAAGCCACCAAGCCTTCAAGGAGCAAGAAATTCCATTACATCTCAAAATCTATCAAGTAAGTACATTTCCCCTTCTGAATATATATTAGTGTCTTTTTGCAAGGAAAGCAATAAATTGATAGGTACCAATAACTTTCTTCCATGGAAGAAGAGGACTAGTCTACTTATCTAGGAAATTAAACTCCTAGAGCATGTCAAAGGGAATACCACTATCCCTGATAATGAGAATACTCAAGCCTTAGCCAATTATAATAAGGATGAGACAAGAGTTCAAAGGATTTTGATAGAATCAATCAAAGACTCTCTCATTCCCTATGTTTCCAAGTTTGAGACATCAAAAGAAATGTATAATAAGATAGTAGAGTTATTCTTTGTATCCACCATCAGAGAAGTAATATCTTTGAGAAATGAATTATACAGTATGAAGATAAAAAAGGAAGGAATAACTCCCTACTTCAATAAAATATCTGAAATGAGAGATCATCTTCAAGAGCTTGGGGAAGTCATGTTAGCAAGAAATGACAATTGTTGTACTCAATGTTGTACCTTAGGAGTGGGGCAACTTCACATCAAGCATATATGTCAAGAAGGAAGCAACCACTCTCAGTGAAATGTGGTCTCTATGCAGAATAGAGGAAACCAGACGTAAGGAAAAAGAAGATGTGGGATCAAAGGAGCAAGCATTCACTTCCATAGCCAAAAGAAAGGGTAAATTTGGCAAGTTTGGTCCATGAAGAACAAACAACAAAGACATGTCCAAGATCCAATGTTTTGGATGCCAAGAATATGGACACTTCAAAAGGAATTGTCCTAATCTTAAGGAGGACAACAATAAAAAAGGGAATAGGGAAGAAGAAGGAAAGAAGCAAAAGAAGGAAGATCCTATGGATCTCTACTATGACTAGGTCAAACTCTTTATTTCTAGACTTCTTTCAAAGTTTGAGTAGAATAAAAGCATGTAGGAATAAATTAAAATTCCATTTCTAGAAACACCCTCTATAATATAGGAGCATGGCAGATAGTAGAAGAATCATACCTAGTATAGGACCTCATAGATGATGAAAGGAAAATTGATCATGAAAAAAATCTTAGAAGACCTACTTCATCAAAAGAAAGGAAACATTTGGAAGGCAAGGATCTTTAATATCCTATGATGGAATCTTCAAAAGAAGGTTCATGAACCATGGTAGATGTCTTATTGGGAATCCCATTCATGGGATTCAAGAGAAGGGACAATATGCAAGGAAACTAAAATGAAGCAAGAAGGGCCACACCAAGGTCAATCAAATGAAGAAAGGATGATCAAAGGAGAATAAAGATGAGGTATTTATGCATCAAAGTTTAAGTCATGTTATCATTTGTATATTATTGAGTTATCAGAATAGTTCTATAATATGATCAAGCATGAAAGAATCTCTTTCACCAAGGACATGCTCGAAGGCATGCACTACCATGCGATGAAGGTCAACAAAAGAATATGCTCACATAAGGAACATAAGATTTTTTACTAAGAAGTAAGAAGAAATGCTGACAAGTCCAAAAAGAAATCAATGAAGGAATGCTCTTACAAGAAGAATTAGATGGTTGACCTATCTAACTGAGGAGAAGCAAATGAAGAAACGAGATCAAGCATGTGAAGAACACCATGATCATCAAGAATCACTATCTAATAAAGGCCTTGAATATATCTCCCGAAAAAAGGCAGGAGAACTCTAATAAAGAAAGGATCCTTGACACCTATGAAGGAATTGGAGATAAAAAAGGTGCATATAACTAACTGTACTCTACAGAGATGTCATGATGAAGAAGCCATCCAACAAAAGAAAAAGCAATGTTGAAGTAATATCAGGATGAATTCATGATGGGCTACTAGGTCAAAGCATCTAACCTAGCAAGTACTATGAAGCATCCATGATAAGAGTATTCCGAAGCATGGAAAAGATGACAAGAAACGCTGATAGCCACTTTTCACGAAGCAATGACATGAAAAACCAAGAAGGAAAGTGATCTATGGATGGTGCCCTACCTAGAAGAAGTTTGAACAAAGACTTCATGAAATCAAGAAAGAAAGGATATCAAGCAGCGAAAGGGCCCATGAAGAATAAGTTGTTGATGAAGGAAAGAGTCTCCAGTTAAGAGGGAGCTCTGACAGGTCTTTGATCAAAAAGGAGTTTTTGGATCACCCCTGATTACGAAGGAGTGACAATTGTGTTTTCCATTTCATGGGTCATGCAGTAGACCAAGACTAATAGTCGTAATTTTAGATGAAGGCCATGAATGGAAATGTAGACACAAGATAAACACAAGATAGACACAAAATTATTATCTTCACTTGGGAAGAAATAATGGGAGGATTAGGTAATCATATGGAATTTGATACTCTTTGAGGATGTGTAGGGAATCCAAGACAAGAGTAGTCAGGAGGATCGATATTCTTTGAGGGTTGGGAACCCAAGATAAGAATAGCCCTAAAAGGTCATAATCGGAGAACACCCAGGTGGGTATGCACCTTGAGAGACAATGATGAAGATGTCGATAAATCATTGGTCTCACCATCATTGTAGCTCATGGTCTCATAAAGAGATGGAGTTGTTAGTCAATGCCTTTCACTATGACAATGCTAATGGATATGATGCTATAACAAAAGGATTGCAAACCCAATTTCTCTTATGTGAATTCTTCAAGATTGAAAATTTTCAAACACCTTGTAATATTGTATGAATACCTCCCTAGTTAACAGGGAGTGTTGAAAGAAATGTGACTAGGTTAGGTCTTCATAAATGTAATTTTGATATTTGTATTTATTCAAGAAAAGAGAATTTTTTTTTGTCAATGAGTTTCTTTCTCATTGAAAATTGGTTAAGCACATTTTAAAGTGCTTCTAGAAAGTAAAATTCAAAATGTAATTATGATAAGACTCTTTGAGGGCATGTTACATCAAGTATGTCAATGTACAAGGTCATGGGAACACCCCCAAGATAATTCAAATCCTCTCCTAGCATCAACGAAGTCTCCAAGCAACAAAACAATGGATAAAAGTTGAATTATAGTGCAAATTGTAAGTCAATGTAATGGAGAGTCAAGTTAGCCTAAAAGAGGAGGGACAAAGCTCTGTTTATATAGGCTATCCACTCCTCATTTGAGACAAGAACAAGCTCTGAAATCCACAGAAATAAAAGGGACTAGAAGGACGCAAAAGATAAGGAAGCAGGTATAGAATAATAGCAAGACAAGGAGACAAAACAACGAAGGAGAAAATATAGTTTCTAGGGTTTATACAACCACGCATGAAAGGTTCAGGAAGGCTTTCCTACGGAAAACACAATAGAAAATTAAAAGTCTTCATATATCACTATTTTGGGTGCAAACTAGGCCTGTAAGGCCTCTCTCTCCAGCGAAGAAGGAAGGAAAAGAAAGCGAGGAAAAGGAGGACTGTTTTAGGGTTTCGTCCACATGTGCAACAAGATCCCTATGGATTTGACAACAATTGAAGATAACAACATGAGAAGCCTCATTTAGATATGCATCTAGGTCTACAAGGTACCAAGGAAAGCAAAGAAGTCTCTCCATATAATGAAGTAAAGAAGCCCTAATGTTCTAGGGTTTCTCCTGAGAAGAAAATAAGCCTAAGAAATCGAGGAAGGATGAAGTGTTTTGGAGCAAAGTGCCAGAAGAAAAAGTTCCATGTGCCGGAAGTTATAGTGCAAAAAGAGGAAGGATTTGACTTATGCTTAGAGGATGTCTCAGTCAAAGGTTTAGGGTTTGGAAGTTGTTCAAATAAGAAGCTTCAATAAGAGAACACTTACAAAGGGTTTTCCTCTCAAGAGTAGAGAGGTTTTTTCCCTGGAAGAGAGCCAAACTTTGTGTTCTTGTTATTTTGTTTTGGTAGAAGTTTGATGAAGTACACACATAAGCACTCATAAGAAGAAGAAGACGTATAAGCTAACAAGAAAATTAAAAAGAGTCCACAAACTATTATCAAGTAATGAAGAATCATCAAAACACTATTTTTCCCTAGATTCTTCAACATTCCACTCACCCTCCTACAATTAATTAAACTAAAAAACTCCAAAGAAATTACCTACCTAGCCCCTGTAGAAGCTCCTCTTTCTCATCATTTCATCATTAGAAACATAATTAGGTAGACATGAGTCAATGCCCAATGAATATGTCTCCTTTCCTACAAGAAAATATTTGAAAATTTATACCGTATTGAGCACCATACCTAGCTTGACATACGATTAATTGAACACTAGACAGAAAGAGCCCTCTCTAAAGCTAGAAGTGCTAGATTCTAGTTTACAAGTGGTTTTTTGGTTACCTCTAATTTACTCTCCTCAGCCTAGGGAAATTACGGATAGCCAACACTGCTCAAGTCCCTTCAGCTACCATTTTTTTTAATCCATCTAGCCAATACTATCTCCATTAGCCAAATGTTAATGACTAACTGCATTTGCATCTTAGAAATATACTTTGATAAAAAAACGTTGTTACCTTTGTAGAACATAAGCCTCTTACAACCTGAACATTTTTTCCTCTCTCCCTCAAACTATTAGAACATCCTACTTGATTTTATTGAGATATAATAATTTTAAATTTTAATCACACCCTTGTAAAAATTTAGAGATGAAAGGAAGTGTTTGAATCCAATGTATGGCACAAAAAGCAACATGGTTCGATTTCGGTAGTGGTTGCTACAATTTTTGTGACTTGATCACAATAGCATTCATGAGTTGTGTTTTCTATTCTTTGTTTCTTCCCATGGACTTCAGAAGTATTTAGATTCAAACTCAATGAGTTTTGCGGTTAGAGAATTTAATTACATAAACATCATTGATATTATGCCATACATGCAACATGTCTATGTATATGTAATTAGGAAGCCATGGCATCTTGTAATAGTACAATTTATGCCCTTTTTGAGGTATTTAGCATTGTTGGGAAGAAGGACGTCTTTGATGTCGGAGAAGAAAAAATCTTGGAGAAGAGGATCGTTGGTCTCCAGAGTCATGCAAATTGCGGAGTTGATGATAATTAGGTGTTAGGCGAGGTTAGGGTATTTGTGTGTCATCCAAAAAGAAACAAAGAAACCACAGCTATGCCCCATCATGATCACACTCTCAACCCTAAGATATTCCACCATAACCTTCATGGACCCTGCTTAAAAGAGCTTGGTGCACTTAGAGCTCGTCATGGTGGAGTCCCCAACAAATATGAGATCTGAAATGAGGAGATCGAAATTATTTCGAAGAGTGATGATTTGGGGGGTATCCCATCCCATAATACCTTTCATTGTGAAAACATGAAGGAGAAATATAGCCAGTCGTTGATTCCCCATAGTGTGTAGATTATCATTATGGAAAACCCAATAGTGCAAGGAGGTGGCATTACTCAATTGTAATTTCTTGGAATTTAGGCAGAACAAGATCCAATGAACTCACTTCATCTTTTTAACAAATTCCACAATATTGAACCCAAAGAATCCTTTCATTTCAACTCCATATTGATGGGGATTTCTTGAGAATGGAAGTCTTGATGGAAAGGAAGAGGAGGAAAGGCACAAATTTAATAGATGGAACATTATGAGTTGTTGCTATTCTTTATTGATCAAACAAAACTTGACTTTATTAAAATCAACCCAATATGGGGTTTTATACTTTTTAACTCACGAATCAACCAATGCTAACTTCAACATTTAAACACCCATTAAATTTAGCTCTTCCAAATATAGAATGAACTCGAACTTCTAATATTGGAATCAAATTAACTCAAATCAATTCAACTACTCACTTCATGCATCACATGCACATTGGAGTAATTACCACTTCCAATTCTCCCCCATAATTACGGCCATATGACTCAACATAACTCAAACATGACTTAACATGACTCAACTATGCCTGCTAGGATTGAAATAGAAGTTGAAGCAATCATCAGTCAAACATTCCTATTGGTCTAAGTCTCAAATAGGCTTACAATGAATTAAACAATATTTCACATTTTTGCATTTTCTTTTTTGTTTCTTTAAAATTATATATCCTCAAGACTGCTTCATTTTCTGTTGTGCTTTCTTACTATAAGCTCCATATTTCTTTGCTTTTTGTTGCTGTAATTTTTCTTTGACTTCCCTTGATCTGATAATCACCCTATGAGTGACCTTAGTTGAAGATTTATTAAACAAAAGGTATTACAGACTCATGCGTTGATGTGTGTTCTGTGTTATTGAAACAATGGATCGATCAGATTGCCAATACACAAACATTTTAAATGGAAAGACAGCAAAGAAATACAGTAAGCAACACAAAGAAACAAACAATTTTTAATAAGGAGTTCACCATATTCTCCAGGGTTACGGCTCCGGTCCAACTTCAGTGGTGACCTTGTTTTATTGTGTCTTACAGCAGTGAAATTACAATACAGGGACTCAATGTGAGTTCTCCTGAAGCAGATTTTGCTAGGTAGGGTGGTTCTTGGATTCCCCAACCCACTCAGAGTTCATAGACTCTTTTTCTTTGTTATATACCTAGGGGGGGTAATATGGGGTACCGAGGTAGGTACCCAAGGTAATAATGTAATAATGAGATGGGCCATAGTAATAAATAAGGTGGTTAACCCATGTCATGTAAGGGACCACAAGTAGTTAATAATAATGTAAGGAGCCTATGGTATTAGTTGATGGTATGAGGAAACCATGGTAATGATGCATGGTATTGTATGTATGAGGCCTATATAGAGGCTAGAGACTCCACATGGAGAGAGAGGAAGAGAAGTATTGTTGTATGAACATGCATATGGCTT
>APFE030345232.1:0-11863 GCA_000404065.3 Pinus taeda
TAGTGGGGTCATCTAGAATTTCTTTACTAGATGGATTTTTAGGATTTAATCAGATACTTGTTCACCCGGATGACCAAGACAAGACAGCCTTTACCACACCATGGGGAACATTTAAGTATGTTAAAATGCCTTTCAGGCTAAAGAACGCTGGTGCTACCTTTCAAAGGGCAATGGATATTGCATTTGCCAAGGAAATCCATGAATTCCTTGTTGTCTATCTTGATGACTTAACCCCTTTCTCCAAATCTGATCAAGAGCACCTCAAACACTTAAGGCAAATTTTCATGACATGTAGGAAATATGGCATTTCCTTGAACCCCAAGAAGTCCTTGTTTGGCCTTGAGGAAGGTAAGTTGCTAGGCCACATCATCTCAAAGGACGGTATCAGAATCGATCCGGAAAGAATTCAAGAAATCCTTCAAATTCCATACCCAAGAAACATAAAAGAGTTGCAAGCATTCCTTGGAAAGATCAATTTCCTAAGGAGATTTATCCCAAACTTAGCAGAAATGATAAGACTGCTAAGTAACATGTTAAAAAAAGGATGCCAAGGTAAGATGGTCTCTGGAAACCAAGCAGGCTTTTGAGAGTATCAAAGCCGCCTTGACTCAAACGCACGTACTCACAAGTCCACAATTTGACAAGGATTTTATCATCTTTTCCTTTGCTTCGGAACACACGATAGATGTTGTCCTTCTGCAAAAGGATGATCAATGAAATGAAAAGCCTATTGCATTTTTCAGCCGAGCCTTAAGAAATGCACCTTTAAAATACCAAATCATGGAAAAACAGGCCCATGCCCTTCTCAAAGCCATCAAAGACTTCAGAGTTTATATTTTGTATTCACATGTGATTGCCTATGTCCCAAACTCTGTTGTAAAAGACATATTAACTCAAGAGGGACTAGAAGGCAAAAGAGGCAAATGGATTTCCAGTATTCTTGAATATGACATTGAGATAAAACCCACAAAGCTGATAAAGGGACAAGGTTTAGCCAAGCTAATGTCCGAAACAAATCTTCAGGCCTTAGACATCAACCAGCTGGACAATGAACAGGAGCTGGAAACTCCATAGATCAGTGAAACCTTTTTACAATCCCCATTGTATGCCAATATTTTCTATGTATTGTTAAACCTGTGTGCTTCCCCAGGATTGTCCAGAACCAAGAAAAGATTTTTGAAGATGAAAGCCCTAATGTTCTGTGTCTTAGATGGTGCCCTGTTTTGAAAAAATCATGAAGGAATACTGCTAAAATGTTTAACCATAAATGAAACCAACAGCATCATGAAAGAGTTCCATGCAGGGGACTGTGGAGGGCATCTATATTGGAAGTCCACTTCTGATAAGATTTTAAGGGCTGGTTATTATTGGCCCTCTCTATTTGCAGATGTATAAAATTTGTTGTCTCATGTCACAAATGCCAAACCTTTGAAGGAAAAATAAAACTGCTCCCTTTGCCCCTTAAGCCTATCTCGACCGAACAGCCTTTTCAGCAATGGGGTCTTGTGACTTCATAGGTGAAATCCACCCCTCTTCTTCAGGCCAGAACAAGTGTATTTTAACAGCCACCGACTATTTCACCAAGTGGATTGAGGCCATCCCATGTAGGCAAGCCAATGACTCCACTATTATCCGGTTCCTTGAAGACAATATCCTTTCTAGATTTGGCTGCCTGAGAAAATAATCACTGACAATGCTGCTGCTTTCAAATCCAGAAAGATGATCAACTTCTACCATAAATTTCACATTACCTTGGGCCACTCTTCAGCTTATTATCCTCAAGGTAATGGCTTGGCCAAATCATCCAACAAAGGTCTCATCAACATTATAAAAAAAGTGCTGGAAGAAAACAAAAGAGTTGGCATAGGAAGCTCACAAATGCCCTGTGGGAAGACAGACTTTTAACCAAGAAATCCATTGGGATGAACCCTTATGAGCTAGTTTATTGCATGGAAGCTAGATTCCCTTCATCTTTGGGCATTCCTATTATCAAACTGTTACAGGAGATTCAAGCTGAACCAAATGATATTCAAAGAAGAATTAATCAGACCATTCACCTTCAGCAAACCAGAGAGTAAGTGTATGACAGAGCTCAAATTTTGTAGGAAAAGCTCAAAATAATGTTTGATAAGGGAGCCAAGGCTGAGGATTTCTAGGTTGGCAGCAAATTTCTAAAGTGGGATTCACGAAGAGAAGACAAGGGTAAACATGCAAAGTTTGATTTTCTTTGGAAAGGTCCATTCATTATCAGCGCAGTGCAAGGCAAAAACACATATTTCCTCAAATTTGAAGATAGCAGCACAGCTGAAGAAGGCCCGGTAAATGGCCGAATGTTAAAATATTATCACGCTCCCTTTTGTTGAAAATCTCCCAGCAAGACGATGTCTGTACATAAATGTTTGTATATAACAATATTTTATTTCATTTTGTATATAAAAGTCCAAGAAATAGAGCACGCAGAAGAAAGCAGGCGGTGCTACATAGGTCACAGACATTTCAGTTGAGGGAAAGTGTTGTTCTTATTCCCACAGTTTCAATTATCAGATAGCCAGCACTGAAAATTTTCAATTTACAGCAACAATAGAAGATCCGGGAAGTCTGACCTGCTGTTCTTGACTTTTCACAAGGAAAAGCCATCCCCAAGTGGAGCCACTGTTAGCCTCCTACTGCAGCAGGTTACTCATCTTTCATGATTGACATTTTTACATGCCAAATATGTCATTCTTTGCATGCGGCAATGTTCCATATTTTCTACAGATGCCGGAAAAGGATGCCAGGAGAATGTGCCACTTCAAGTGCCACTGTTGTGTTCCAATTTTGATATACTAGTCCATTTTTGAAGAATTTTCAGTTAAAGGGAGGTCAAACAGTTTAATCTTGGTCTCCCTAGGTTTCAATTTCTCGTTTTAGAATATAGAGGATGAATATCTGTCCAAACAGCTTAATCTTGGTAGATTCTTAGACAGGTAGAGAATCAAAGGAGCCCAACGGCTTAATCTGGGCCCTTGGAAGAAATAAGTGTAGATGTAGATAGGAAGACAAAAAAAGAAAAAGTTGAAAATCTAGGTCTGCAAGTCCAAATTGCACCCAAACCAAGAAGAAGAAAAAATGCTAGGAAAGTAGGCTGGGTAGGTAATTTTGAGGTTTCAGAATGTTGATTTGTGATCAATTCCACATTTTCAAGTGTTATATTTATCCAAATCATAGTTGTCAGGCAGTTCCCATTTGGAGGACTTCAAGCGAGGCATGTCTAACTCCCCCTTCTTCTTATTTCCAAAATCATTCACTAACATCCCCTCAAGGACCCTGGGATCTGCCCAAGGGTCTATCCTCACTCCACTCTTGTTCAAACCACATTGACATCTGAGTTGGCTTAGTGAAAAGAAGCCACATTTCTTGTGTAAAAGTCATTTCTCCATAGTCCATTCACTTCCTATGTCTAAGTTTCAGTTCACAAACTTAGCCCCTCCCCTACATTTCACCTCACAAGTTCATATTAACTTCTAATTGTATTTATTAGCTCCCTAAATCATTTCCCTATCCCCTATTATGCAAAAAAGCTGTATAAAACCCCAAAAATATTAAATATTCCCCCCCATGGCAACTATAGCCAAATAAATAAAAGTCGGGAAATGTTAGATTCATCTGGGATCTAGTATTAGCCTTCCGTGTCACTACTCTTGGGATTTATTTAACATCTGGTTAAGAAAATAACCCTACTAAACCCTTTCTCCACAGACCAGACTATACCACACCCCGCGCACATTGTATTTTGGATTTTATTGATGTTTGATTAATAAATAACCACAGTCCCCTACCAAAGCACACCAATTTCTAAATTTCAAAACCCACCCGAAGCCGTGAATAATCAAAGTTTATCACGCGTGTAGTTTGATTAAAACCCGCGCATCTTCTCCTCCTGTCCACCGTCGGATCGCCTCTCCCAGATCCGACGGCCCTCATGCATATCCGGCGCCCTTACGTAATGGTGCGATAGCACCCGATGGACGATGGTTTCCCTGTTGTACACCGGGACAGCTGTCGGCTGTTCATTGCATCGGGCCACCCCTGACATATACCGCTCCTATACCAAAGGTGGTCTGACACAAACCGAAAACCGCTCTCCCCTTACGTGACATGAGCGCCACGTCACTTGCCAATTTGCTGCCATCTCACCCCTTCCTACTTGCGTCGGCCTGCCACGACATCACCCGCCGTACTGCCACATCACCCTGCTGATGTCATCATGCTGACATCATCACCGTACTAGAGGACCCCACTGCTGATATCATGCTGACATCATCCACCGTACCGCTAACATCATGCTGACGTCAACAGCTGAAAAAATGCACAAGTGCAAAATCTAAGCTTCGGAAGCCCAGAATGAGAAACAGGGGTAGTTTTCGATGCACGATTAGCGCTTAGCGCTAATCGCGCATCGCTACAGGAAATGGGCCAAAATGGGGAATCTTTGGGGAATCTTTTGATTTCTCAGCCAGTTTTGCACCGAAAAAGGTAGAAAATGCCCGATTTTGCAGTTTTTAACGTATCAGAAGAAAGAGAAAGACCCAGTGGAGGCATCGAAGAGTATCAGAGCAGATGTGAAGACAAAATCCATGTCAAAGAGTATTAGTGTTGCGGCGAAGTGTATTAGTGAAGATCTTCTCAGGGCTCGAGGCGAATAAAACATTAAAAGAAAACCTTGAAAGTCAAGAAGCAGTTAAGGAACCATTCAAAGCTCATCATCACAAATGACTGCACATTAAAACTCACATAAGATCAGTGGACCAAAACTCAAAGCATAGTTATTTTTGAACCACTGCACTAGGTCACCAAAGACACCATATTAATTCATTTTGATCCGGCTGCCTCTGACACAGCCCAAAGGATATTTACTTGCATTTAATTCCAGCACAAGTTTAGGTTTAAAAGCTTTCCCGTAGACCTGTTTAGAAAAGCTGCAATAAATTCTTTTGGATATTTTACCTATAAAGAGGACCCTAAACAATGTAATGAGGGTTTGTTTTTGTTGGTTTGATGTTTTGCTTGAGTAGAGACTCGCATTGTATATTTGATAATTTCTATAATCAAAGACTGCTTAAGAGCTCGGAGAATGAATTGTGTACCGTGTTTAATGGTTGAAAAGTGACTGTGGAATTCTTGTGCTGGTGCATGACTCAATAAGTGCTTCTTACCTCTGTTCTTCCATTCATATATCATTATCTAAGTAGCAGAAAGAAAGAATAGCTTAGAACTTGTTTAATTGCACTCTATGCTCAATTTCTGTTGTTTCTTTATGTTTTCATCTGTTTTAGGCATAAATATGAATTCCAACTGGCTCATATTTTCCCTAATTCACCATGTATGACAGTTATCCAGGGATTCTTAACTACCCCTAGATAGAGCTCATTCTCCTTCCCTCTGTTAAGCTGATTGAGAGATTCTTAATTGCCTCTCATTCCTTACATTTCACCCCATCTCTTTAGCTTGAAGGTTGTTTCATGTGCAGCTACCTTGCTCCATATTCCTCTTGTGATCAAGAAAGCCAACCTGCGGTCCTACTCCTTGACTCCATGCCCAATGGTTCGAAACTTATCACTCTATGCGTGCCTCTCTGCTTGAATGCATCTTCCTTCCATTCAAACACCATCCAACCCTAAACAAAACCCACTGAACCCAATAGCTAGCCTAAAATCATCATCAACAACGTTAAATCATCAAGAGAGAGCCCTCTTTGATTACAGGTAGGCTAGAACATGTAATCAAAAGATTGGTTTGTGGTTACCTCGATCGTATCTCTTCAGGAGCTTAGGGACAACCTGAGTGATAACAGTCTTGACCAAGTTCAGAGAATATGGTCCACATGTATGGGGGAGGGTCCTTTGGAATGTATTTCTCTTCCCTAATGAAGGTCTGGAATAAATTGAGCAAGTTTGATGGAGGTGATTGTAAGGAACCTGTCAAGAAAGTCTCTAATAGAGATGGGGGTCAGGTTTTTCCTGGGTTGCAATTGCAGTATTTCATTGATGGATTCAGCAGTGATGGTGAATAATATAGTATGGTCGGGAGTCATCACTGCTCTTTGGCTGGGATTGTAGTTCATATGGAAATAGTGGACAATTTCAGGGAATATATGAACTCTAGGGAATTGGTATTTGGGAAAACCTAATTTCGAAAGACCTATTTTGTCTGCATTGTTTAAGTACTTCTCTCTATACCTATAGTATAACTTCAGTGGGAATTCATGGACATAGGTGTCCTTGATTTGAAAGTCGTTTTCTACCAAAGGGAGATGGTCTAAGTCTCGATGGGGAGTAGTAAGTGGCAGGACATTCAGTGCGACTATAGTAGCCATTCTTGGTTCTCGTGGATTCAAGAATGGGGGCAAAGGGTTTTCAGTCAACTTGGGGACAAATTGGTTCAATTCCATATGGTTTGGGGTTCCTAGGCAATGGTTTTACTTAATTACTTAATAACTTAAAGAAATTGAGTCACATGCTTTAGGAATGAGACAGGGGTTTTCATTGAATTTAGATAAATATCTGGTTTTGGCTCTGAACGAGTTGATGAGTGACTGTGCACGGTTTGCAGGAGGTGCACATGACTGAAGAATGGACTGGACATTCAATAGCTTTGGCATGTTAACAGTTGAACGTGGGTTGCAGTTGCATGGAGGTCTGAGCGTTTTCCACGATAAAACCAAAAACAATGAGTTTTTTAGCTTTATATGTAAAGTCAACCAATTTGGTGAGTACACGGGGAAAGGTGTGTTTTGGCATTAAGTAGGGGATGAGATGTTTTGTTGTCTAGCAGGAAGCGGTAAGCAGATTTAGGTCGCATCGCTTTTGGGCTGGGGTGGTTTTTGGGGGAGGCCGCCCGATGCCATTTATCGGGTGACACATAACAATGGGGTGAAAAGTGAAACCACCAATATCGGGCAGGTAAAGGTCAAGCTATGGAGGCTGCCCAATAAGATTGTTAACCATTGGATCAAATGGCACTTGATCAACGGTGATCGGGGTGGAGTTTTGACATGAGGTTTAATGGAGGGGCCCGATGAAGGTTTAAGAGTGGCAGGATTAAGTTAATCAATGGATTATGGTGGATTAAAGGTGTTGAGGTGATTCCATTGGTGGAGGGTTTTGGTTATTAATTAATCGCTAATCGACTAATTAAGCCATTAATGATGTCATGATACTAATAAAGTTTATGTTTCAAACTTTAGGGGCGGGGTATTAATATAAGGGTTTTTATTATAACTATAGGGGAAGGGTTTATTTCTTTTTCAAGATTTAATATATAAAAAGTTAGAAATTAGTATGAATGAATAAAAGCACTAAGTATAATGCATTTTTTTTATTCGTTTTTTTGTAAACACGTGATGCTTATGCTTTGAGTATTCTTTTGGGTTTTGTGACGGAAAGGGGTTTTCACATGGGGGGTGATCTCTTTTCTAAGGTTTTACCCTTAGAGAAAGGGGTTTATTAGGGGAAAGTGAGTTTCCCTAGGAAATTGATGTTTTTCATAAGGGAAGGGATTTATTTGGGAATATGAGTGAATTTGAAGGGGGTGAATGCTTATGAGGGGAATTTTAGTACTTAGGACCTATAAGTCATTGGGCCGAGGTTCCAGTCCCTCCAGAAGTCAGAGAAATTCTCTGAGCCCCTTTAACTTAAGATTTTAGGTACTTTAAGACTTTTCTTGGAAATTAGTTAAGTGGAATATGTAATGAATGAGGGAGGTTAACCAATTGGATTTGTGTACTTTGATAAAAGCTCAATTTTCATCCATACTCAAAACTTTGATGATGAAGGTGAATAATATGATCTTATCTAATCAATCATCACAATTCTGCAACCATTCATCTACTTACCCACCTACCCATCCTACCATTTTTACTTCTCTTTATTACGGTGCACTTAAGCTGGCAAACCCTTTATAAAAAAATTTCTTTTCTTTTACAAAAGTAATCTATCTAAGTCTAACCTTATTAGATCCAAGGGCTCAGATTAAACAGTTGAGCTCCTTTTATTTACTCTACCTATCTACTTAGCTACCAAGATTAAACAGTTTGGTCAGATTTTATTCTCTATCTCTAAGAATAAAATTGAAAACATGAAATAGCCAAGTTTAAACATTTTGACCATCCATGGATTGTAGCAGAGGTAACAAGCTGCACACAATCTTTTATTCTGCATAAAAAGTAAATAGTAGTGACATTTTGACTTGCACACTTTCATGGTCTTTTCCTTTCTTGGGGTTCATTTTTTCATCTTTTTTGACCTTTTTATTCTTTTTGTCCTTTGATTTTTCTTTTAGGACATACCCTCTTTACATTTTCTTAATATTTTTTATTTTTTTGAATATGGAAAACGTTTGCAAAAAGCAAAGGTATGTACATATTACAGATTTAATCTCAGCCATTCAAAAATTATGACTCCTATTGGTATAGGAACCTAACAAGTCACAGTCATTGGTTCCGTTGTGACAACATTGTTTCTTTAACCACAACGTTATTTCTTCATCCGAAATTATTATTTCCATTAGCTTATTAGTGTTTTTTTTCCTTTTAGGGCAAGGAACATTTATTTTTGACCTTTCTTTCACATGATGGTGGAAACTGACTTGCTTAATGGTTACCATTGGAGAATATTTTATGGAAATAATTATTACAATTCTAGAATTTCCATGATTTTTAATCCCCTTTAGTACTGTAGAAAAATTACAAAAATGATCATAATGTATTCCTCTCATAACCACTTCAGAGGAGAATATTTTTACTCCACTCTTCAAATATTACACGATCATAAGTTTTTGGGACAAAGTTAGAAAGCTAAAAAAGTAATTATTATCATATTTTTTACACCATCCTTAGCTCTTAAGGAGTTGTCATGTCACCCCATTTATTAAGATTAATAAAAATTACAGAGGATAGGAGGTCTCATCATGAGCTAACCTACCATGCTCATAGGATCTAGTGGAGTGACATTACCACTTTTGATCACCAAGCCAGGGTAATGGCCTTTGGCCTTTGGCCTTCAAGTCAGAGGAAAAGAGGTCTCATCGCTAATCAAATTGTTCACCTAATTAGCTGTAGTGAATGGCATTGTTATTACCTGGTTACCACGCCAGAACAATGGACTTCTATAAATGCTTCAAAAATATAAATATACAATAAAAAATTGAAATTTCCTTAGTAAATGGGACAATGATATCTCAAAGGGTTAAAAAGGAAACCCTGTCAACGCTATGCACGCCTACTGGCAACAAAGGCCATGTTTGTGGTTTTGACTTAAAATTACAAATTACAATATAGCTTGCCTACTTAGTTCCTTCAAAAAGTTAATATCATTATATTTATTATGGATATTTATAAAATCATCTTGGAAAATCGTGATGACTAGTTTATTAATGAGTATTTCATTATAATTATACATACTAGGGATACTTTTTAGGAATTTCAACATCCTTAATTAAACTCTTTTATTTTCTCTAGTGACGCACTTAATGCAATTTTGTCTCCATCCATATAATTCCTTGTATAAATGTCTACATGCCATCCTTATGTCTGCATCCTCTATTGGTTATAATAAATTGAGTTATCATTATAGTGCATGAGTCATAAAATCTCAACGATTTCCTCATACGTCACAGATATATGCCACCTCCTATTTTTACTTTTGATGGTTACCTTTATTGAATTGCACTAATTCACCATTATCCTTCAAATGTGCCAAAATTTCCATCCTATCAAAACTTGATTTACGGCCACAAATGACCTTTACTGTCATTAGGGGCAGCGGGTTGGCACTGACAGATGACTGTTATCTGATAAACTAGAGAAAGAAAATAAGAGACTGCAAAGAAAGGTGCGACAGTTAAAAAATTGGTTACATGACCACAAGCAGTTTCATAGAGATTATGTGAAAAGGCCTATAAGAAAGAAGGAAAATCAGGAAATGGAAGTCCATAATTATTTCATATATGTATCTAATGAATTCAATACTTAGACATACCATTTTCTTACTTCTATCGAAACAAGAACCCAAACTAACCCCAAGGAAAAGATGTTGGATGCTCCTCATACCTTTGTTGAAACAATAACTCAAACTGATCCACCATTTACTTTTAATGGCAGAGGAGTAAAAATAGAGGATGTGCCTCCTTATACTCGCTTGATTGTAGAAGAATCTATCAAGATCCCGCATAAAACTATGGAGAAACAACAAGAGACCATAACAAGATATCAGGGACAAGTGTGTTATAGACATATTTGGGAACTACAACCCTAATCACATATGTCGATAAACCAATGGCTCTTAAACCCCTAAAAGTGTTGTTTCACACCATAAAGGATCATGGTCAACTGATTACATCATTTCCCAGAAGTTCCACCTGAAAAACCATTCAGAAATGGCCAAAACGAGACCATACAAACTTATCCATGCTTAGGGTGCAATGCATATTGGCTGCTACACTAGCCAGGTGCAATGCATACTGAAAGAGTCTTCTATGGGGTGTGATGGGTGAGAGTAGACAAATGGCAGAGATAGTTTGCTAATTGGAAACCCATAGAATCTTCTAGAAACTTCTCATATGACACTTGCCTCTCTGAATTCACCCAGGGATGAGTAAGAGATCGTGAAATCTCCAAGTGGAACCAAGAACTATCATTGAAATGACACTAATAAAAAACCCAGAAGCTAACTCACACCTCTACAAATATCTATAAATGGATCCCTCATCTGAGAGATCTAGGGGATGGAATTTTGTAATTTGTAAGGAAGTGTTGTTGGCTTCTCTCTGAGAATAGACATTGTTGTTAGAAAATTATATATTACAGAGTAATGGAACACATAAAATATTGCTGAAACATAAACATAGAAAACGCATAAAACCAGAGAGACATAGATATACATGGTTCACCCAATTTGGGATACGTCCACCCCAAACAGCTAGTCCTTCCTTCCTATTATCCAGCAAAATTAAGAGACACAACCTACAGCAGATCCGTTATAATATCCTCTGTTTTCTCTCACAACCTCACCTCTCTGTTTCTCGCTTAGAGAATACACATCTATTTCATAGCCTCAAATACAATACCCTCATACAAAGAGAGGGGTTTCCTTCTAGGGCAAAAAACCCTAAACTAAACATAATTTCTACCGTTAGATCATTCGCTTAATGAATGGCTCAGATTGACTAGAAATTACTATACTTTTACAAGGCAATTTTACATCTATTTTTAGCTTCAAGGCGTTGCCCCTAAAACCACCGTCGGGGGACTGCTGGCCCCTGGACCTCCCAACCGAGGGTGATCGGCCCCCCTGAACCCCCACAGGGGGTACAAGTCCCCCCCCCCCATGTGGAGGGGTGTACAAACTTCCTGGGGTATACATCTGGCTGAAACAAAGACCTCTAAACAATCATGCTCCATAGTCAACAATCTCCCACTTGGAGAATGATTGTAGCAACTCCATTGTTGCTTCATTTGCTGGACAATGACTCCTCTTTGGACCTAGCTGTTTCTCATCTTAATCGTCATCCTTGAAGACCAATTGAAACTGAGCATATTCTCAGTTTCTCCCTAGTTACAACTTTTGTTAGCATATCCATAGGATTCTGGCTAGTGTGTATCTTTTCCAGCTTCAACTCTCCATCTTCCAACATTGATCATATGAAATGGTACTTGAGCTATATATGTTTAGTCCTGGAATGAAATGCTGAGATATTTGCAAGATGAATGGCACTTTGGCTATCACTGTATAATGTGCCCATATCATGCTCCTTACCCAATTCACCCATAAACCTTTGTAACCAAATCATTTCTTTACTAGCCTCTGTAGCAGCAACATACTCTGCT
>APFE030345232.1:14029-27968 GCA_000404065.3 Pinus taeda
AAGTCTAGCTTTGTACCTCTGTTTTCCTCCATCTTCTTCCTTCAACCTGTAAACCCATTTATTCTTCAATGTAGTTTTTCCTGTAGGAAACCTGACTAAGTCCCAAGTCTGGCTATGCTTTAAGGAGTCCATCTCTTCTTCCATGGATACCTCCCACTTCTTCCTGCTTTCAACCTGCATTGCTTCTTCTTAACATTCGGGTTCACTAGAATCAGTCAACAATAAATAATATGATGAAGGAGAGTATCGTTCAGCGGGTCTAGTTATCTTGGTAGATCTTCTAACACCACTTTCAGGTGTTTGGGGTGCCTGTTGCTGTTGTGGTGGTTGATGTTGTTGTGGTTGTTGATTATTATTATTTTCAGGCAACTTTACTTTTTTAGTGATTTCATCAAGAACTGCGTATTCCTTGTTTTCTTTTTCTTGTTTCTTTTCCTACAACTGATTCTTATACAAGAGGTTTTCATTGAATATTACATCTCTACTCCTAATGATTTTGTGATTTTCGTAATCATATAAGCGATAACCAAAATCATTAACACCATATCCAATAAAGGTACATTTCTTTGACTTTGCCTCAAGCTTTGTTCTATTTTCTTTATCAATATGGGCAAAGGCCTCACAACCAAAAGGCTTTAAAAAAGAGTAGTTTACCGTTTTACCTGTCCATGCTTCCTTTGGAACACCACCATCCAAGGAACTTGAAGGCTCTCTCTTTATTAGATAAACAGTAGTATCTACAACATCTACCCAAAACTGTAAAGGCAATCCTGCATGCAATCTCATGCACCTTGCCTGCTCCATGATTGTTCTGTTCATCCTTTCAAACACACCATTTTCTTGTGGTGTTCTTGGAATTGTCTTCTCTCTGCAAATTCCATGCTCTGAATAGTACCTATCTAACTCTTTGCTGCGATATTCACCTCCATTGTCTGATCTAAGACACTTCAATTTATTTCCTGTCTCAATCTCAACCAAAGCTTTACATTTCTTGAAAGTATCAAATACATCAGATTTATTCTTAATACAATAAATCCAAGTTTTTCTAGTTGCATCATCAATAAAAGTAACATAATAACGAGAGCCACAGAGAGATGATACCTGAGTAGGTTCCCACAAATCTATATGCACAATGATCCATATTTAAACAGGAACACAACAAATTATAGAGATAACCATAAACACAGAGATGCAGTGGAAATAATACTTCTTTTCATTAATGTTAAATACTGAAATATGCTTACAAACAGAAATGGAAATAAACCAGCTAAGGTGATGGTAGCTTATCTCTGAGAAGAGATGTGGTGGCTACATGCCTTTGAACTGTCTTACAATGAGGCTCAAGGGCCTTTTTATTATTGAACAATAAGAGAAAACCCTAAACAACCAAACCCCTAACCCGAGGAGATGTAACACCAAGAGTTTGTGGGCCCCGTTGGGGTGAGTTAGATAACCAACTTCTCGGGGTCGTGAATTGGTCATATTATCTCCGTTTGACGCACATGATAGCTCATTGGAAAGATCTCTTTGAGGAATATGACGGAAAATACAAGTTTAGACAGAAAATTGTTGGTGGTAGATTTCCCAAAAAATGTCATTTAGGGCCTCAAAAATGTCGTTTAGGGCCTCAAAACGGCTTCGAAAGTTTAGGACCCGAAAAACTGCTAAAAATAGTAAACTATGCTATAATTAAGGAAACTGAAAACTGAAAGAAGCAATGGTGGGGATCCAAGTGGAATTAGTGGGTGGCCACTGTTATCACCCCAAGAAACTCTCCTAGGTTGTATCTTGGGAACATTACAAACTCAACATAATGTTGGAAATGGATTAATGGAAGGAATAATGCTTGTTGAAGCCAGATAACCACTCCTACTTTGCTTGACTCTAGACATGCGTGAACACCCCCAAACTACAAGGCTTTAAACCACCAATTACTCACAGTTTAGGGATTGAGTGAATATGGAGAATACTGACCACAGAAGCAGATGCACAAGACCATGTGATGGCGGGCTACAACTAGTAAAGAGGTCTATAAATCTATTTCCTAATGCACAGATAGGATGATAGCTCTCTGTCACTATGTAAAAAGAAACCTGAATAACACATTCACTGATACATACAATATTTTAACACAGAGGTAGGATGACAAATCCTCTAATGCTAAACATCGAGAGTTCAAGAAATTGTATAACAGGCACAACCTAGAACAAAATAGAAATGGAAAGTGAGCAATTAACAGCAAAAGAAGCTTGTATTAGCTGAAAATGAAGACAAGATGCTACAAGTATCAAAGCAGTTACAATCTCCAGAAGTTGAACCTTACATCAAAACAACAACCATCAACCTTGATTACATCCTATTTTTGGGTATATATAGAGTTTCTTTATAAAGATGTTCTGCTATTCTAGGCATGGAGGGGTCATAATTGACCACCAACTGCTTTAACTGTCTGATGGAGTCTTTGGTGTAGTCTGCCTGCTTCAGTGAACGAATTTGATCATCTCGGATGCTCTGTTGTCCTTCTCGGGCAGGTGGAGTGTCATATGGAAGAAATTCCATGACTGATAAATGCATTTAACTGCTCGAGGCTTGTCCTTTCTTTCTCGGCCATACTATCCCTTGAATGTAGTGGTTGAGGATCGACTACAAAAGGTACCAGGAACTGGTTATGCTCGTCCTTTGGATGCACAGAGCCGTTAAGGAGCGTAGAGTTCATGGTGGGTGGACAAACTGAATAGAGGAATGAGATTGGCCATTGGATCACGTAGATGGATGGAAGATATGGCTTGGCAGGAGGTATCAGGAGGAAACGGGAGTAGAAAATCATGAACTATTGGATCTCGGGTGGAAAGATCCAATGGTCATCAAGCTGAGGACATGCATGGGGGTTAACGAGTGGGGAAAGCAGTTTCGGCATCGGGCGGTATTTATTGCATCGCTTTTGGTGGGTGAGCGGTAATCGTATGCGGGCTTACAATCAAAATCATCGCGCGACGTGGGGCAGACGTGGGGGGAACAAAAACCACTTTGATCCCGAGCTAATGCACAGGTAGTTTGCGGGCGCAGGAGGAGCAAATGTCGTCTGATCACAACGAAGTTGATCGGGCGGCACGGATTTGATCGCACGGGTTTTCAACTGATGTGACAAGGAAACGTTGGATTGGGGGGTGAAAAGTCAACAATTACGATTATGGAGGAGGGTCATATGGGCGCAGGTTCATGGGTTAAGCGCTCGGGGCTTAAGGTTTGGAAGGACCGTTTTTGGAGGGTGCAGAGGAAAAATAGAGGAAATAGAGATGAAGGAGGATAAGCGGGATAGGGGAAGAAAGGATATAGCGACCGACGTGGAATCCTTTTGAGCACAACCAAGCATACCAAGCTTGTCTCTGACCTTAGAAAATCTTTGTCGTATAGCAGAGCTAACACTGGTCCTTTTGGGGATGAGATCTTCCCTGTGAGGTCTCAAGAACCATAAACCATTACCCTATACATCAGAGCAGGATTAAAAATATTGCCTAGTATTCCATTGGGCATGGAGTCTAATTAAGTCTACACTAAAAAGAACACATTTACAACATTAAGGCTTGAAAACCTATATCTTCAAGAACTGCCCATTTACTAGGCTGCCAAAATTTTCCCCCCTTCTCCTGGTCAACATGCTTGTCAGTCAGTTCATCAAAGATTTGCAAAATTGGATTTATTTGATCATCTACCTCAAAAAGTTTAAGGCATTTGACCTTATCAGGTAGATATGGTTTATACTTTATCCCCTCTTTGTATGCTGTCATCCTTGGATGTTCTTCATGGGAGCCTTTGTACACCTGTTGAATAACAATGGTTGGTGTGTACTTGTATGTGTCATTTGTGGCCTACACAATTAATATGAATGGTGAACCAATGTATTCCTGTGTGAGGGACACAAAGACTCTATCTGCTCCTACATCTTTCTTAGAACAGTCTACATCCAAGGAGGTGTCCCAAAACTGTGCATCCTCTTCCTCTATGATCTGCCAAAATGCCCCTTCAAGCTGTGCGGAGGCCACCTGGATAGGCATCAGAATATCAAGACTGATATTATCAGTATTAGCCTGGGGCATCGAGTTATGGCCTGCCTCAGTGCCTAGGGGGCAACTATGAGGGATTGTCTCTTCAACAGACAGGGAAACATAAGATGATGGGGAACTAATATCACCCTTTTTGATCATTGGGTTGCGGATAATAGTAGGTTGGCCAGTTTGAAAATTTGCATAGTCATTGGAAGTTGGGCTAGCTTTAGGCTCATACTCATCGAGGATGGTAGGATCTACTGTTCGTCGCTTCTGCTGATAAGCTTGTTGTTTTACAGGGACAACAAACCCATGAGTAGTGCCTTTGGATAATGACTTCTCATAGGAAGCTCTAGTTAAGAAAGGGGAAATGCCCTTATCTTCCATACCATGGACCTCATCCTCTTCTTCAAATTGCTCTTCTTCCATGACTATATTCTTAAAAAGGGTTTTCAACCTTTGGTCTTCATGTGCATCTTTGTTTCTTTTCACAATCTGAAACTACTCCTTTGCTTCTCTATATGGATTTGGATTTGGAAGAGAAAAGGTACTAGGAGCTCCTACTTCCTTAGAACGCTGCTCGGCCCTTAATTTGGAAACTTCAGAGGCTAATGACTCTATCATCCGGACCATTTTATCAATCTTAAGATCTGAGAATGATGGGGACTCACCCCTCTGTCTTCTCCTATTAACATCACCTTCAAGTCTTTCTGTAGCCATGATGTTTGATTCTACTTCTAGGGTTGCATCTTGCATATCAGCTAAAGAAGCACATCATCTTTCCCTGAGTAGCAAACAGAAACAAGAATCGAAGGCATTGGCATAAGTAAGCATAGCATAAGTAGGGGTAGGTTTCACTTCATATGATATTTTGTTGTACTTGAATCTCTTGTTGAAATCAGACAGTAGCTCACCATTTTCCCTCTGCAAGTTCCCAAATTTAGTATGATAGCAAAGTAAATCTTTCTTATCCCCCAAATGCTTTAGGAACACATCATCTAAGGCCTCAATGTCTGCTATAGACCTAGGGGTTAATTATCTGAACCATTTTCTAGCTTCCGCATCTAGGCTCTTAACAAAAACTCTCATCCACACATCATCTTCACTAATATCCAGGTTATCAGCATAACTGTAAAAATATTCAAGGTGTTCTTCAGCTGTTATTCCCTCTGTACCAGTGAACTTGGGCATGTATTTCTGGTATTCTCTTGCAGGCATGGCATTCAAAGGAATAGGCAAGACCAGGGGTCCATACCTAGCAGCTATGATTCTTTCCATCTTGGCGGGTGCTTGCTGGCCTGCCATGACTGGGGTAGGTGGAAAAATACTAGCATATTGGATGGTGGGGAGCAATGAAATAGATGACGAAGATAGGGGAATATGATGGAATGTATGGGAGAATTTCTTTGGACTAATATCCAAAGGGGAACTGAATGAACAAGGAGCTTTATGAATCTCTGAAGATGATTCTTCACTAGCAATAATAAGCTCTAGATCTTTAAACTATGTATTCTCACCTATAACCTTCTCTTGCAGAGATACATAAGCTTTCTTAGGCTTACGTGATCTTGATGCTCCTTTCTGTGATGTTTTCTTCTACTTAACAATCTTCTTAGGGTCAGGCACTAGATCAACTGGTGATTTCTAAGGATTTCTCCGGGTATGCCTCACAAACTGAGCCAGAACTGAAACGTGGAGTCGCCACCAAGTTGGTTCTCCAGTAGAGTCGCTAGATAGATGATTACAACCAGAAATGTGCCCAGACTTTGTCTATAATCAAAATCTAGAACCGTGTCATTCTCCTAGGGAATCTGAGCTTCAATCTCCTCTCCCCAGCAATGGCGCCAATTAATGTTATCACCCCAAGAAACTCTCATAGGTTGTATCTTGGAGATGTTTGGGAACATTACAAACTCAAAATAATGTTGGAAATGGATGAATGGAAGGAATAATGCTTATTCAAGCGAGATAACCACTCCTACTTTGCTTGACTCCATACATGAGTGAACACCCCCAGACTACAAGGCTTTAGACAACCAATTACTCACAGTTTAGGGATTGGGTGAATATGGAGAATACTGACCACACTAGCAGATGCACAAGACCATGTGATGGCTGGCTGCAACCAGTAAAGAGGTCTGTAAATCTATTTCCTAATGCACAGATAGGATGACAAGTCTTTGTCACTAGGTAAATAGAAACTTGAATAACAGATCCACTGATACATACAAGATTTTAACACAGAGGTAGGATGACAACTCCTCTAATGCCAAACATCCAAAGTTCAAGAAATTGTATAACAGGCACAACCTAGAACAAAATAGAAATGGAAAGTGAGCAATTAATAGCAAAAGAAGCTTGTATTAGCTTAAAATGAAGACAAGACGCTGGAAGTATCAAAGCATTTACAGTCTCTAGAAGTTGAACCTTACATCAAAACAACAACCATCAACCCTGATTACATCCTGTTTCTGGGTATATATAGAGTTTCTTTACAAAGATGTTCTGTTATTCTAGGTGTGGAGGGGTCATAATTGACCACCAACCACTTTAAATATCTAATGGAGTCTCTGGTGTAGTCTGCCTGATTCAGTGAACGAATTTGATCTTCTCGGATGCTCTGCTATCCTTATCGGGCAGGTGGAGTGTCGTATGGAAGAAATTCCATGACCGATAAATGCATTTAACTACTCAAGGCTTGTCCTTTCTTTCTTAGCCATACTACCCCTTGAATGTGGTGGTTGAGGATCAGCTACAAACAGTACCAGGAACTGGTTATCCTCGTCCTTTGGATGCACAGAGCAGTTAAGTAATGTGGACTTCATGGCGGGTGGATGAACTGAATAGAGGAACAAGGCTGGCCATTGGATCATGTAGATGGACAGCAGATATGGCTTGGTGGGAGGTATCGGGAGGAAACGAGAGTAGACAATCATGAACCGTTGGATCTTGGGTGGACGGATCCAATGGTCATCAGGCGGAGGACATGCACAGTGGTTAACGGGCGGGGAAAGCAGTTTTAATGTCAGGCGGTATTTATCACACCGCTTTTGGTGGGTGAGTGATAATCGTATGCGGGCTCGCGATCACAATCATCACGTGATGTGTGGTAGACAGGGGGAACAAAAACCACTTTGATCGCGGGCTAAATGCATTTAACTACTCAAGGCTTTTCCTTTCTTTCTTAGCCATACTATCCCTTGAATGTGGTGGTTGAGGATCAGCTACAAACAGTAATAGGAACTAGTTATGCTCATCCTTTGGATGCACAGAGCAGTTAAGGAACGTGGACTTCATGGCGGGTGGATGAACTGAATAGAGGAACAAGGCTGGCCATTGGATCATGTAGATGGAAAACAGATATGGCTTGGTGGGAGGTATCGGGAGGAAATGAGAGTAGACAATCATGAACCGTTGGATCTTGGGTGGATGGATCCAATGGTCATCGGGCGAAGGACATGCACAGGGGTTAACGAGCGGGGAAAGCAGTTTCAATGTGAGGCGGTATTTATCACACCGCTTTTGGTGGGTGAGTGGTAATCGTATGCAGGCTCATGATCACAATCATCACATGATGTGTGGTAGACAGGGGGAACAAAAACCACTTTGATCGCGGGCTAATGCATGGGCAGTTTGTGAGTGCAAGAGGAGTAAAGGCCATCTGATCACAGTGGAGTTGATCGGACAGAGCGGATTTTATCGCACGGGTTTTCAACTGATGTGACAGGGAAACGTTGGATTGGGAGGTGAGAAGTCAATGGTTGCGATTATGGGAGAGGGTCGTATGGGCACGGGTTCATGGGTTAAGCGCCCGGGGCTTAAGGTTTGAAAGGACCATTTTTGGAGGGTGTAGAGGAAAAACAGAGGAAATAGAGCTGAAGGAGGATAAGCAAGATAGGGGAAGAAAGGAGATAGCGACCAACGTGGAATCCTTTTGATCACAACCAAGCAGACGAAGCCTGTATCTAACCTTAGCAAATATTTATCGTATAGTAGGGCTAACAACCACCAATATCCACCTCGATCATTCCTCCCCCCTTAGGAAGCAATGGTCCCCATTGCGTTGAGTTCCTCCATGAGATGAGGGAACTTCTGCTAAACTTGGTCCCTGGTGAGCCACTTGCCCTGGTGAAGGAGTTGGCCTGCTTTGACAACTCGATATAGTCGGATATTCTACTGGTGAGTGTGCTTGATCTGTGTGTCCATGATCCAATCAGTTGCAGCTTGTTCCATGCAATCTAGATTTAACTCTATGGGTGTGAGTTGTTTTGCAATGTGAGATGTGTCTAGTAATGGTGGAAAGTATGGCCGAAGGCGATTCACATTGAACACTGGGTGCAGGCCAAGGAATGGGGGAATGTTGAGCTCAAATGCATTGTCTCCCACAGCCTTGGTAATAGTGTAAGGACCATATCGGAGTGGTCTAAGTTTCCGATAGGCTCCGGTAAGGAGTTCCTTTTGCAAATGCAACCAGACTTCGTCGCCCACCTGAAACTTGTGTGGCACCCGATGTTGATCATCTCGCTGCTTGTACTTGGCATTTGATTTTTCCAGAATGTCATGGACCTGTTGGCGAATATATTGGATGTGCTCAATGAAGCTGTTTGCCTTATCTGTTTCGGACTGGACATGAGCCGAATCTGCTTGAGTAGCTGCAAATGGCATGGCCACATTGATGGGACATAGTGGCTGAAATCCCAAGCCCACCTGAAAAGGGTTGTGGCTATTCAAGCTATGGAGATCTCGGTTGTAGCTGTGCTGAACATAGGGGAGGCTCTCATCCCATGTGCGTGGATGCTTTGAGTTGTACATGCGTAGAATGTGTACGATCATCCTGTTGACAAGCTCTATATGGCCATCAGTTTGAGGATGGAAGGTTGTGGACTTAGTGAGTTTGGTGTCCAGCATCGACTAGAGACTGGACCAAAATGTACTGAGGAACCTGCTATCCCAATATGAGATGATAGATTGTGGGATCCCAAAGTGTACCCACACTTGTTCAAAGAAGAGTTTAGTAGTGGCTTCTGCTGTGATATTCTTCTTACAGATCGCCATAATGGCCATCTTTGAGAACCTGTCGATGACCACAAAAACACAGTCATTTCCATGCTTAGTGGAAGGAAGGCCTAACATGTAATCCATGGAGATGGATTCCCAAGGTCGACTAGGGGTAGGCAGCGAGGTATAGAGGCCTTGCTTCTTGATAGTCAGTTTGGCAATGGCACAGGCAGTGCATGAACTAATGTACTTCCCGACATCCTATCGAAGATTCGGCCAATAGAAATACTTCTGCAGTACTGCCACCATTGTTTCGACCCCGAAATGCCCAACAGCCCGACTGTAGTGTGCTTCCCAAATCATCTTGGCACGCTCGCTTGAAGAAACACAAAGGTGACCCAGGTGGCATAACAGGTCATCCTGGAGGTGAAAATGTGGAACATGCTGACCCTCCAAGAGTGTTTGGTATGTGTGGCCGAATTCTGGGTCGCTTTTGTAGAGCAGTGGCCAATCGGAAGTCTTGTGCCCACAAGAGTTGAGCACGGTCATTAACGCCATGATTGGTAGTCGAGTGAGGCAATCTACAACATTATTGGTGATGCCCTTCTTATACTTGATATTCAGATGGAACTGTTGCAGGTATGTGGACCACTTCTAATGGCGATCATTCTACAATTTCCCTTGGGTCTGTATGAACTGCAGGGGTCGGTGGTCTATGTGGATGATTGTTTCCTTCCCCAAAATGTAATGCTTCCATTGTCAGCAAGCCTGCATAATGGAATACATCTCTTTTTCATAAGTGGGATACTTTTGGACTGTGTCTGAAAGTGTCTCACTGTGATATGCCACTGGATGCCCGTGTTCAGTAAGGGCTACCCCAATAGCATAGTCAGAGGCATCTGTCTCGACCTCAAATGGTTGTTGCAAGTCTCGTAATGCAAGAACTGGTGTCGAGCAAAGGCAATCTTTCAACTCTGTGAATGCCTTCTGTTGAGATTCAGACCAAAAGAATTTTGCTTTGGCTCCTTCCTTGGTGACTTGACTCAAGCGCCAAGTGATATGAGAAAATCCCAACATGAACCTGCGGTAGAAGTTGGCAAGGCCTAGAAAGCTATGAAGGTCTATCAAAGTGGTTGGATATGGCCAATCCCGAATGACTTGGATCTTGGCTGGATCCACATGCACCCCTCGTTCATCAATAATGTATCCCAAATACTGAACCTAGGTCATGCCAAAAGTGCATTTCTCCAAATTGGCACATAAATTGTGTTGCCACAGTGTTTGGAGAGCCTGTCGGATGTGGTGGAGGTGCTCTTCCCAACTCTGGCTAAAGATCAAGATGTCATCCAAGTATACCACTACAAATGAGATAGTGAATGGCCGCAAAATGTCATCCATTAGCCTCATGAAGGTTGCAGGAGCATTTGTCAATCTGAAAGGCATAACCAACCATTCAAAAAGGCCCTCCTTGGCTTTGAAGGCAGTCTTCCACACATCGGAGGGTTCGATTGGTACCTGGTGATATCCTGACTTCAAATCAATCTTGCTGAAATATTTTGCCTCCTTTAGTTGGTCCAAGAGGTCATTAATCCATGGGATTGGGTACCTATTATGGACAGTGATCTTGTTCAGTGCTCGATAGTCAATATAGAGTCTCCAAGTCCCATCCTTCTTCTATGCCAGCACGATTGGGCTCCCACAGGGCGACGAACTCAGACGGATGTGACATTTTTGTAGCAACTCCTGAATCTACCACTAGATTTCGTCGTTCTCCATAATAGAGCGCCGATAGATTGGTCTATTGGGCAATGACGCACCTGGGTCAGATCAATGAAGTGCTTGACCTGACAATGCAGAGGAACCCCTGCGGGGGAGGTGAAGATGTCCTCGTACTCCTCCACAACCTTGTCCATCTGTAGTTGTCGTTCGGAGGGGCCCTATTTGGAGGTCATGGCCACCGTCTTCTTCTTTTCTTGAGGGCGTATCATCAGGAAAAAAAATTTCCCAGTTTTGGAAATGAGCTTAATGCATTTTTTTGCAGTAACCAAAGAGATGGCGGTAGGCGGTGCTACTTCTAGTATCCTATACAACTTATTTCCCAAAGTAACAATAACAGCATGGGGCCTTGATTCATACACAGTATGTCGCTTCCACAAGTATGGTTGTCCTAATAACACATCACAAACTTCAAGGGGAGAAATGTCACACAATACCTCATCCGTGAAGGGCTTCATGTTGTATGGAAGGCGACACTGTTGGCTCACGCGAAGATCCCGTCCTTGGTGTAGCCACCCGATGGTGTATGGTTGTGGATGTGCTGTGGTCGGTAAGCCTAGCTGCTTCACGACCTCTGCCAAAATGAGGTTCTTTTGGCTCCCGCTGTCAACAATGAACTATAGTGGAGAGCCCTTTACCCACATTTGGGAGTGGAAGAGATGCTCCTCCTCCTCTAGATCTTCATGTTCCTCCTTCTGGATCTTTGTCGTGGCAACAGTGGCATTGGGCTCTGCATCGATAATCTGCTTCCCTTTGTCATTCCCCTTATCAGGTTCTGACTCAGAGTCAGAACATGCATCTGATTCTGAAAACTTTAGCTCGGCCATGAGTGACTACTTCACCCGGCACTCACTTGTGTTGTGAGTGGAGCTCTTATGGAACTCACACCACTTTCCTATGTCCTTTTTCAGCTTCGCAACGTTGTTCTTTGCTTGCATCTTTGGCAAGTTGTCTTGGGACGCCCCGCCTTGGCTTTGTCCTTTGTTTTGCAGTTTTGGGGCACCTTTCCCTTGTTTCGGATTCACAGACCTAAAGTCTCGCTTCTTATGTTTAAACTTTTGCTCGACCTTGACGGCATATCGGTATGCCGTACCAAGTGAGGAGATGTTCAGGAATTCTATTTCTTCCTAGATGTACTTGTGAAGGCAACCACAGTATTTGAGTAACAAATGCTGCTCTGTATCCTTGATACCCAACTTTGTGTGAAGGGTATGGAAAATATTGGTAAACTCCGGTACATCTTGATCCCTTCCCTGCCGCAGTGTAGTCCACTTTATGTATTGATCCTCATAGCTTCCGACAGGGTAGTACTACTCCTTGATGGCATCCTGGAATGAATTCCAAGTTGGTGCGACTGAAAATAGTGAGTCTGTACTTTCATCCTTCTGCTCGTAGTAGGTTTCCCACCAATCCTTGACGTGGGGGGCTACTTTGAGAAGAGCGAAAATGATCTTTTCCCGACTAGAAAAATCATGAACAGAAAAATAACCCTCTAACACATTTAACCATTTATCGACAACATCTGCGTCTATCTAAACCTTGAATATGGGGATTTCAAAATTAACTTGTACCTTAAATGGTGTGGAATTTCCAAAGTTTCTGTTGGAAGCTGATGTGTCGCCCCTGGGTAGCCGCTGAAGGATCTGGGCAAAGTTATCCATCATCACGTTCCTTCATCGCTCAAGGGCTTCTTCAAGCAATATTTTGATAGGATCTCCTACCCCCTCATCTTTCTTTTCATCCACCATGGGAGGCCGTCAGGATTTGCGAGGCTGGTCTGGCAAAGGTTCGACCATTTCAAGCCCTAACTCCTTATATCTCAACCTTGTTGGGGACATGCAAAGAAAAACAGAGAAGAAAAGTAGACCGCTCTGATACCACTGATCCAAATTTAAACAAGAACGCAACAAATTATAACCTGTTTTTGGAAACAAAAGGACCATTTTGTATTTTCCCATTTATTTGGAAATCCTTATCCGGACACTCGAGAATCTCAAATTCGCACTGCAACTTTTCCGCCACCACAAAAGTTCTGAAAAAATAGTTGATTTTAAATCAGCGATATCTTCCACATCTGAACTCTGATTCGACCCATTTTTTTTTTTTAAATTGAATGATTTTTCATGAGAATCTCAAATCTAGAATCACTTTTCTAAAATTCTATTGCAAAAATAGATAAGAGAGCTGCATCCATGAATTTAAGTAAGAAACATTTCTGCAACATAGCTTATTTTAAATTAGCGATAACTCCCTCATCTGGATTCTGATTCAGCCAATTTTTCTTTTTGAATTTAAGTATTTTTTTGCAAGGAATCTAGATATGTTATTTTATTTTGTAAATTTTGCACCAAAAATTTTATATATGATTTGCAAATGTGCCACCCAAAAATATTTCTCTAAAAAATGAAAAAAGAAAAATTATTCTCACTTGGCCCAAGAAAATGCTTTGTGGAGGACATAACACATGCCTGAAGTTTGTTGAATATTGCTATAAAATTTGAAATTGAAATATGAATCAAACCCTCATTCCCATGGAATCATAACCTACACTGATATCATTGATCCAAATCTTGGGGGGAGGCCTCCAAGATCTAAAAAATTGAAATGCCAAAAGAAAAAGAGGAGAGTGTCCAATAAGCAAAACCACAAAGAATTTTTTTATTAAAATAGATAATAATTGTAAGGACTACATTGTGGTGGACAATCTATCCTTTTACAAAATGTGACTTGTTACTTATAGTATTTTTCAGTTACAATACCACGCGTCAATTCCATGAGTGAATGAATACCATGGGTGGATGTCACTTACAATACCATGGGTGGATGCCACTTACAATACCATGGGTAAATTCCATGGGTGGTGTTATCACAAAATCAATACTGATGGCTGCTAACCAGTAAGACCTTATGTAACTATTTCAGACCAGACTTTTAGCTAAGGATTAGCCTCCCTAACCTGAGAGGGCTCTCTCAAAATAAACTATTGATTTATCTTTAAGCACAAAGAGGGCTAACTCTTGAAATGAAAATTTAGTAAACATGTTGGTTGGACAGACAACATAACATTTCTTCCATTGGGCTCATGGAGTCAAACATCTTTTCAATAAACTATCAACTAC
>APFE030345234.1:7689-24199 GCA_000404065.3 Pinus taeda
CCTCCCTCTCCCCCTCTCTCCCCCATCTCTCTCTCTCTCTCTCTCTCTCTCTCTCTCTCTATAGCTCTGTCACTATCTCTCTTAGGACCCCGATTTCGCATCACCACAAGTGCACTTAACCAAAAGTGGAACTTGGGTGAGACCGGGTGACCCATGTGTGATGAATGATCATGCGATGGGCGAGTGCGCCAGGACGACTTGGAGGGCCCGCACTCGAGGTGAACCAATGTGACTGACACTTAGCAAATGTGTTTGGCAAGTGCAACATGGAGTACACACTTGGACGTACAAATCAAGCAACAGAGGCAAAGTTGAAAATCAGTTAAGTGTTAGAGAGGGCAAGTGTGGCTACTTTATACTATGTGGAGGTCAAGCTGGAGGTTTGATTAAGTGTTAGAGAGGGCAAGTGTGGCAAGTTTATAAGATGTGGAGGTCAAGCTGGAGGTTGGGCCAATGCACGTGTTATGGTTGTGTGAAGCTTGATAGGCGGGTCGGCTCGGTCGATCAATGCCCCAAGTGACATGACCCATCGAATTACAACACAAAGGAAACCATATAAATTATGAATGCTGAAGTGGAGAGGGATCATCATCGAACCATCGATCATAGTCACTCAGCGAGAGATGGAATTTTGGATTGAAAAGTAACCGTAGGAAGGGAACTCGACAGAGGCCAAATGGATGAGCCAGTTGAGCGGATTGGACGGTTAATGCTTTGGGGTTCAAGTCGGGTCATGCAGTGACTGCACGACGGGTGAACCGCAAACCTGTAACATTACAGCGCATAATGCAAAGTTCCGGAGGAGGTTAAGTATAGTGGGCAGGTGCGGCAATGAGCTATGACCCCACAGCCGAGACAATAGAATGGGCAATGGTGTGACTGAACTGTCAGGCAACTGTGTTGCGGTTGTGCAACGCGCTTGGGCATGTAGACCTGACGAGCAGGGCGACCCGTTCAAAAAACTGGAAAAACGGGTCAAGGTTATTTTGCCTCCCTCTGAGGTAACATTGTAAACCACAAATTTATATATGACTTGATAAAGTATTAATGTGTTGAATTAATGTCTCTTGGACACTGTTGTAGTTGCTTAAAGTTATGCATTCTGCACATAATTGTTGTAAAGAAATTAATGAAGTTGAATGTTGGGGTAGTCTCGAAAAAATAATGGAAAAAGATAAGTTTCAATTTTTAGTCGGCGTCGTGTGTTACTCCAATCAGGAAAAACGAATTGGGGTTGTAACAGATGGTATCAGAGCCAGTACAACAGAATGTTGCAGAGACCGAAGATGTATGTAGGCCGCAGTCTTGGAGAAAAATAAGAGTTAGTTGCATGGTTTGGGGTTTCTTGACTTGGAGATTCATGGAAGAATTGTCCATGCCTTAGTGGACACAGGTGCCACACATAAATTTTTGAAAGGGTTAGGGAAGGAAGTTGGACTACAAATTATTGAACCAAACCAATGTGGAGGTCAAGGCAAGGAACTCGAAGGATAAAGTGTCGGGATTGGAAGATGAGGTGCCAATTCGAATTGGAGATTGGTAGAGTTGTTTGGACTTCATGGTCATGGAGATGAATGACCTTGACATGATATTGGGGAAAGATTTTATGAAGGGAAACAAGGAAACTGTTGTCCCCTTTTGTGATGAGATCATGTTGATTGGAGGCACTTAGACTTGGACTTTACCAACTCACAAGCAGGGGAGGAAAGTGAAGGTGCAACATGTTTCTGCACTAAGTATGAGTAGAGAAATGTAGGATTCAGATGTTGAGGCATATGCGATAGAAATCAGGAAGGTTGAGGACGATGATCGAGTGGGGATGCCTATTCCAGCCAAGATTTCCAATGTATTGGAGAAATATGCAAATTTGATCTCTGATGCGTTGTCGAAAGTACTTCGATTAAGACGTGCCGTGGACCATAACATTGAGTTAGAGGTAGGGAAACAACCTTTGGCAAAATCTCCTTATCTATTGTCAAGACCAGAGTTGGAGGTGTTAAAATGATGGTTAAAGGATTTGGTTGATGCAGGTTTCATATGAACTTCAAGGTGCCCATATGGTGTTGCGATATTGTTCCAGAGGAAGAAAGATACGAATGAGTTGTGGATGTGTTGTGATTATCATGCTCTTAACAAGCAGATGATAAAGAACAAATATCCTTTACCACTTGATGCAGATTTCTTCGACAAACTTGCAAAAGCCCGAGTGTTTTCCAAGCTAGAGTTGAGGCAAGGGTATTATTAGCTGTGAATAACAAAGGGGGATGAGAAGAAGACCACGATTGTGATGAGGTATGTAATGCCTTCCAGGTTGTGCAACGCTCATACATTTTTCAATTTGATGAATGATGTTTCACGTCCATATTTGGAGTCGTTCATGCTAGTATACTTCGATGACATTGTGATATTTAGTGATAACATGGAGGATCATAAGAAGCACTTGGTTTTTTTTTTTGAGTCAGTGAAGAAGAATCAGCTGTACATGAAGAAGTCGAAGTGTATGTTTTCCCAGACCTTGATTTCGTTCCCTGGACACATTGCATGTCAAGGTCACATAAGAATGGAGTTTAGCAGGGTGAAGGCGATTGAGGATTGGGCTGAACCGAAGAATTTCCATGATATGAGGGTGTTCTTGGGGATGACCAACTACCAGTGGAAGTTCATATATTGGTACTCCAAGGTGAGTACATCACTGACAAACCTTTTGAAGAAGGATAAGCAATGGAATTTGATGGAGAAGTGTCGAGCCACATTTGAAGATTTGAAGAAAAGGATGGTTACAAAACCAATACTAAGGCTACCTAACTTTTAGAAACTATTTGAGATCCACACTAATGCTTTAGATGTTGCAATAGGATGAGTTCTCTTGCAGGATGGGCATCTAGTGGCATATAAGAGTCGGAGGTTGTAGGATAGAGAGTGATGGTATCTGATTCATGAGAAGGAGATGACTTGGAAATCCTTTTTTTGTCAAGAAATACAACATTACAATGAGCTATTTTGCATCCCAACCAAAGTTTTCAGCGAAGCAGGCTCGTTGGTAGGATTTCTCAGAAAAGTTTGACATGACTATTGAGTATAAATTGTGGAGACTGAATGCATTGGAAAATGCCCTTAAAAGGAAGGTTTAGTTAGTTTCACTTGAGGAGGGAGAGGACCACACTAAGTGCAGTAGGAGTCGATCACAAATGACTGAGGAGATGCAGAGTAGACTTTGAGCTAGTGTGGAGATCAATATTCAGGTGAAGTGCATCCTGAAGTAGGTGAAGGAGGGGAAGACTCGAAATTTTTTCCTATGAGATTGACTCTTGTTCTATGGGAACCGAATTTACATTTTTAACTCATATGGACTTAGGAGGCACCTCTTGAAGGAGTGCCATGGTTTTACATGGGCTAGCCACCTAGGGCAGTGTTGTTCTTTGGCATTACTTGAGAGAGGGTACTTTTTGGGAGAAGATGAGGGAGGATGTAGAGAAGTATGTGTATACATGCATCATTTGTTATAAGAACAAATTGGATAACCAAAGATAGGGAGTATTGTTGTAGTCTTTATCAATTCCAGAGAGACCATGGACCAGCGTTTTGATGGACTTCATGACATAGTTACCACAAGTGCAAGGGTATAATGGAGTTATGGTCATTGTTGATCATTTCTCTAAGTATGTCATCTCCATTTGGATGAAGGTACCATGTGGGGCCAAGAACATTGTTGCTCTATTATTCAAACATGTTGTGAAGTATTGGGGGATGCCACTGACTATTGTATCTGACCGAGATCCATGATTTACAGGCAGATTTTGGACCACTTTGTTCAAGTTGGTCGAGACTGAGTTATTGCAGAGTTAGAGTTACCATCCATAGAAAGATAGGCAGACTGAACATACTAATTCACTGGTGGAGGATTACTTGAGAAATTTTGTGACAGTTGATCAGAAGAATAGGCATGGACTCTTAGATGTGTCTCCGTTTAGCTACAAAATCGAGAAGAGTTTCACAACTAGGTATAGTCCATTTGAGTTAGTCAATGGATAGGTGCCATTTTCTCCACACATCATGCTACCAAGAGGATTGATGAGGAGTCTACATGCGGAGATATTTTTGACATCATAGGAGCAGTCTTTCCAGTTAGCACGAGTACACTTGCATGATGCTCCACAAAGAATGAAGAAATGGGAAGATAAGGATAGACGGGACATACACTTCAATATTGGGATATGGATTTTCTGAGGATCACTGAAGATCAGATTCAACCACCTAAGGGGACTGCAAGATCTTTTCCAAGAAGCTTTAAGGGCTATTTTGTGTGAAGAAGTGAGTTGGGGAAGTTTCTTATGAGTTGGAACTTCCAAACCACATGTGTTCGAAACAATGTGTGTTCAATATGAGTTAGCTCAATATATGTAGACTTTATGCACATGATCTTGAGAGGACACCACCACTCAGAGGACCAACCTTGATTGTGGAAATACCACACATGAATTTGGATAATATCTTGGATCTTAGGACGACATGTGTTGAGACTACTAGACGACGAGAGTTTTTTGTTCGATGCAAGAATGCACTGGAGGAAAGTAGTTGGGAAACAGGGGATTCGGTGTGGAAGTGGAAGAAGGAGATTGATGGGGATGATGATGAGCTAATGTGGTTGGCGGGATTGTTGACGATGGAAATGACTCATGGTGGAAGAGGATGTCACGACCCCGAGTCAGCATCGCTACCCTTCGGTGAGTCAGGTGCCCAACACGGGTGCACTTAATTGAAAGTGGAAGTCGAGTTTGACCAGGGAACCCATTTGTGATGAGCTATTGTGTGACGGGCGGGTGCGACCCTGATACAAATGGTGATCATAACGAGCAGGTGCACCCAAGTGACCCTATAGTGAGAAAAAGGGTGGGTGCGTGCCTTGGGCGAGTAAACACGATGGGTGAAGGTGACTTAGCAAACATGTTTAGAAAGTGCAACGAGAAGTGCACACTTGGAGGTAAGGAACTGAGTGACAAAGTGTTTGGTCAATTTAGCATGTGCTAAATTGCTACATTAATTATCAATCCATGAGTCGTAAACTGATGAAGTGTGGTGCACTATATATGCAAGATAACCTATTTCTTACTTTTTGTCGTTTTTTATTTTTATGTTGTTTTTGAGGGTTTTTATCTTCGTTTATCTCATAATGTGAATGGAATTCCTATTCCTAAGTTTCTAGAAGGCAACTTTGGTTATAGGTTTTAAGGCAATTATGTCCTCTATAAGGGTTCCCAAAACTTAACACTTCAGAAGGTCTTAGAACATACTAGTGATGAAAATAATAATTGAATCAAGAATGAAAATATGCTACTATTTAAAACAAGTAATTAATGAAATACTGATTATGAAATTATCATCTCTGCTGCTCTCTAAATACAAAAAAATGATTTAAGCTACTGCACTCAAGGAAATCAAAGATTGCAAAGAAAGTAAAACTAAAATCAAATTACATCATTCATAGTCTGATTTCTCGCCAGTTAGTCTAGCTATGGCTTTCGGAGATAATCGTCAATGACATGAGAAATGCAATATCTAATTGCAGAAAAGTAAACTAAAATCAAATCACAACATTCATAGTTCGATCCCTCGCTAGTTAGTCTAGCTATGGATTTCGGAGGTAACCGTCAATGAAATGAGAAATCCAATATCTAATTGCAGAAAAGTAAACTAAAATCAAATCACAACACTCATAATTCGATCCCTCACTAGATAGTCTAGCTATGGCTTTCAGAGGTAACCGTCAATGAAATGAGCAATCCAATATCTAATTGCAGAAAAGTAAACTAAAATCAAATCACAACATTCATATTTCGATCCCTTGCCAGTTAGTCTAGCTATGGCTTTCGGAGGTAACCGTCAATGACATGAGTGAGTTGTTTTTTAAACTAACTTAACAAAGCAAATGAACAAGACTGAAATCAACAAAACAGAACTGGAATTAAAAGAAACTAAGAAAATCAAAGTCAGCAGAGGATCAATTCCATATCACTAGTTATTGTGAAAATTATATATAGATGCCTGGGCTGCCTACTCTATCCTGACACATGCACACACTGATCAGCGTTATACAAAGCTTGTAAAGTCATGGAAAAAAGTGAAATGTTAGAAATATATACACAAGTGAATAACTATAAAACATGTGCAGTGAAAATAAGGAAATGATACATAAAGACTATACAGCAACAATGGAAACGAAACCTCAGTGTACAGGGGCCCACTACACAACCTCGGCCAACAGGCTATCAATCCAAAATTACATTCATGCAATCATGTAGAACAAAGTCTTCTTGTATATCTCAAAACACAGTTACAGCAATAAAACTACTGTCATGGCATAGTGAATTCTTAACATCAAAATTACATACAAAAGACTAACTGCTATGCATATAGAAACGCGTTATTTATAACAAAGGTTACATAAATGTTTTCCTTATAAAACTACATAAACAGAGACACGTAAAAGACAACATCCATGGATTTAGTATAATGGTTGCCGTGATGATTAAATCTATTAAGGGTGGCTATTGGATTCACCTTGTGGAGCAGTCGACAGGTGTCGATATGTCCCCAGGGATCTAGGAACGGCCACGAAAGTCTTCACATGTTTGAAAAGGGAGTTCGGTTGCCATAGGACTCCTATGTTTGGCCACCGCTTGACCACCTTTGACCACAACCTTCTTTGATGAATCTAGCTAGACCAATAGGACCTGATCCATATCCAGGTCATTTCTAACTTGCCCATGTGGCTTGCTTTGCCTGGTGACACCTGCAACCTGGATTTTAACAAAAACAGCTGCGGAAACTTGAATCAGCTGTGGAAAGTGACAAGATTCCACAGCTCATGAGCAAAAATCTAGTTCAAACAGCAACCACAAAACATAATAAGAAAACCATTTTAATGCTCGTTTGGAATCAGTATGAAATGATTTTGATAGCTTAGGAGGTTCATATGAGTGGAAAATGTCTAAGAAAGTGTGTAGGAGAGATGCAATTTCAGGGCTCAACATACCCCCACTGTGAAGGTGTTGCATGTCCACATGCAACCAAAACTTTGACTATCCCCCCTTTAGATCATGTGCTCTGAGACTTCTACCAGTACATCCAACCCTCTTATTTTATTTCTTGGTGCTACTAACATCGTGGGTGTCCTCATCAAGCATATGAATTTGAGGTTGATCAGTGCTCTACTATTCCTCCTACACTTTTTCTTCAATTTCCTGTTCATTTTCTGCCATAGCCCAAGGTGCAACACTGTGTTGTCGTGAATGACCTTATCCAATCGACTTTGTTCCTTCAATGCTTCATTTTCATGTTTAATGTGTCTATTTAGGACCTCTAGTTCAAAAAATTCTTGTTTCAATGATTGGATTAGAGATTCTTGTGCTATGTGAGGCTAGATGGATGAAGTGCTTGGACCTATGGCTATCTTTTCCAAGGATTCTATATAATCATACATCTCTTGCTGATTCGAGATTATCTCAGGTGTAGTTTTCCTTGGGTTGTCCCCAAAATCCTGTTGAGGAAGACTGATTTCAAAGTCTGGCCGAGAAGGACTCATGTCAACATCTGGCTAGGAAACAGGAGTATGGTGTGGGCTACGGTCAGGAGAGATTGCTGGAGGCTGCTCCAGTGTTTCTCCTCCTAAATCAATGAAATGGGGCCCTTTTGATTGCACTTTCCTCCACTTTCCTCTAAGCCTAGAGCTTCTCCTTAAATGTTGTGGACTAGTGCATTCTTCCTCCATACTCTGTTTTTCTTTTCGTTTCTTCTTAGCTGCAGTTGATTGTTCCTAAAGATAAGCTAGTCTTTCAGACAGTGTTTGGTTCTCTTCTTTTTGGGAAGGATCTAGGGTCTGATATACAACTTCTATGTTTCTTTTGTCTTTTGGTTTTCTCTTCTTCTTATCGTTAGTTCTTTCCAGCCTCTCTTCTTGATTAACTTCTTTAGTTCTGCTAATAGGAGGGTCTTGAATTCTCACACTAGTTTCATTTTTCCTACTCTTCCTTGTTGTACTGCTCTCAGGTATTTCAGGGGGATATTGAAAGTAGTTTCTCACAAAAAACTGTTCCCAGGTGTCCTTCTTTTTCTTCAACTGGTCTTCAATTAAAATTTTCACAAGCGCGTGATGATACAAGTGGGGTTCTATGTTCTCTATATTCTTTTCGACGGTTGTGCACATCTTTTTCAAGCTCAGTAATAAAAAGTAAGGCAAATTGAGGGTTTGATTTTCTAAAAAGTTCATAAGAAACCGGGTATGATACATATACATCGATAGAAAACGGCCTTCACACGTAATGAAATTTTAAATAATAAACAATAAACTGGCCCACTTCTCTTCTAAATCATGGACAGGAATTCCTCGTTTGAACATAGTTACATCCATACCTGGATTGCGTAAGATAACCCTCGAAGCCTTCTGGTCAGAGCTCTTGTTCTTGAACCAACGTTCTCCCTCCTGTGGGAGTTCTGTAGCGGCTACTATAGATGCCTCAGTGACTGTAGACTTGAGGTCCCCAATTTCCACCTCCAGGCCGTTAAAATACCTCGCAAAAGCTTTTGTAATCTCCTTATTGTAGCCTCTAAACTTTTGAATGAACCGTAGCCACCGTGCCTTCTTCAGTATGTTTTTCACTTGGGGGTACCCCTCTATAGACTTGGCCACTTCTGGTTCTGCTCTCAGCAACAGACCGATTCCTTCCTTCTGTTCTTAAAATTTGTCTGCGTGAGAAGGGTTTAGCGGAGGTGAGATGGCTGGGTTAGCGGGAGTGAACAAGTTTTATGGAGAAAACCAATGACTGTGAGTGGAAAACAAAGGACAAGTAGTGGAAGCGAATTCATGGAATGGAGCGAAGGCTTACATGGACAAGGTGGAAATGTAACCGTGGCTTCAATAAAATAATAGGGGAGTGAAGTGAACCCAACAGAATTTTTAAACTAAATGACTGCGGAGTAGATGTAAACATGTTCATGAAATGGCTAGGAAATTTGTGCGGCAGAGAAGAGCTGTGATCAAATCGACCACGCCCCATGATTACAAGTGGAGTGTAAAAGTGCAGCCAAACATGAGTTAAATCCGAGGGCTAATCATGAGGCCATTGGAAAAATAAAGGAATGGTTCATGGAGGAATCATAGGTCATGGAATGGTTATGGAGGCTATCACGCCAATCATTGCACATAATGGAGCTTATGGTTTCATAACTATTCAAAAATGTGCTTTGAATGCTGTTTGTAATAAATTTCTACTCATACCTTGGAATTTTTGGCACTTGTTGTTCATTAACCTTTGATCAACTGCTCCTTGTTGATGCCTTTAGGTGCCCCATGTCTTCATAATATGTCCTCGGTCATACCTACATTTGATTTTTATTATTTTTGCCTATTATCTAACTCCCAATGTTGAATGATAGGGTGCTAGTTGCGAAAACACAACTAGCTGTGGAATCAGTTTGCAACTGCAGAAACTAGATTCAGTTGTGGAAACTGACTCAACGATCATATGACTGAATGGAGATGGATGGATTGATGACTGAGTGAATGAAACCTGGTCATGAGAAAGAATTTAATTGGTGAAATGAAATAATATGAAATGAAAGTGGAGTGGAATGAAGTTGAGTGGAATGAAATGAAGTAGATGGAATGAAAATGAGAAAGAGAGATTTGTTTTTTTTTTTGGAAAATATAGGGCGTCAGAAATTATTGATTTTTTCCCTGTATTTTCTGTATAAGACTGCCAATCAGTGATTGGTTTTCTAGCTTATACAATTTTTTTTTTTTTTAGAACATATAAGGACTAGGCTGGTGGAGAAGAAGGGTTCTTCTTCACCAGCTTTATTGCAGAATTATCTTGAAATATTTTGACAAATTCCTCCTTTGAGAGTGGCTTATGATAGATATTTAATCGATGACCATTCACAATAAGAGGATTTTGAAATTCATCAATGGTTTTGATTCTTACTACTCCATTGCTAAAGACTTTGTCAATCTCATATGTCTTGAGCCAATGAGTTTGAAATTTACCTTTGAAGTCTTTAAACTTGGAATCAAAAAGCAATGCCCAGTCTCCTTCTTGAAGCTTTTTCTCTTTGATTTATTTGTCATGCCACTTAGCTCTTTGATATTGAACTAGATCAGTTCTTAGGATTGCCTCTTGTCTGATCTCATCTAGCTCATTCAACTGCTCCATTCTATGCTTTTGGGCTTCTGATAGATCCATCCCCAACTGAACTACCATCTTGAAAGTTTTGACTTGGAACTCAATGGGGAGAAAGAGTTCTTTCCCATAAACAAGTTCATAAGGAGAATGTCTTGTTTTATTTCTCCATGTAGTTCTATAGGCCCACAAGGCTTGAGGAAGCCTTTTTGCCCAATCTCTTCTATGTAGATGAACAATTTTGGTGGATGATGCTTTTGAGAACTTTGTTTGTAGACTCCACTTGACCATTTTCTTGCGGATGGTAAGGATTAGATCTTTTGTGCTTGATTTTGTATTCTTCCATCAACTTCTCCACCAGGTTGGATGTGAATTGACTTCCCTGATCTGTCACAATTTCTCTTGGAACACCAAAGAGAGTAAAAATATCCTCGTAAAGAAAAATAATAATTGAATTTTCAGTAGCAGAAAATAATGCTTTGGCTTCAACCCATTTAGTGACATAATCAATACATACCAATATATACTTATTTTGTTTAAATGGTGGATTAATAGGTCCAATGAAATCTAAAGCCCATTTTCCAAAGGATTCGATGAGTACCTGTCGTTGTAATGGCATTTCATTTGAAAGGGTAGGTTTCCCTACTCTTTGGTAGCTGTCACACCTTTTGACATATTATTTTGCATCTTTGAAGAGGGAAGGCCAATAATATCCTAAAGAGAGGATTTTATAGGTTGTTCTTTTGTCAGCAAAGTGTCCACTGCATGGTTCATCATGACATGACTTGAGGATATCAGGCATTTCATCTTCCCTAACACATCTTTTGATCACAAGAACTGGCCCTGTTTTAAACAATTCGTTAGAAATACATGAATATTTTGAACTCTCCTGAATAATCTTTCTTCTTTCACTAGGAAATAGATGTGGAGGTAGTTGCCCTGTAACAAAATAGTTAGCAATATCTACATACCAAGGGGTCATAGTAGTTACTACAAATAAATATTCATCAGGAAACTTATTCTCTACAGGAGAATCTTCTTTAGTATTTTGGATCCTAGACAAGAAATCAGCTAGTGTATTTTGTTTCCCTGGTCTATCCAACATAGTAATATTGAATTCCTGTAAAAGTAGGAGCCACCTCGTAACTCAGCCATTAGTAACAGGTTTTTTCATTAGATATCTAATAACAGAATGATCAATATGAATAAAAGTTTCATACCCTGTTATATAATGTCTGAACTTATTGATTGCATGAACAACAGCTAAAAACTCTTTTTCAGTTAGGTATAGTTCAACTCAATGGGAGTTAAATTTTTACTGTTATAGTAAATGGCATAAGAGACTAAATCTTTTTTGCCCAACACAACCACTAAATTTGTATCTGAAGCATCTGTAGAAATATGGAAAGGAAGTTTCCAGTTTGGTCCTCTCAAGATGGATGCTTCAGATATTCTTGCTTTCAAAGTTTCAAATGCTGATTGGCAATCAGGATCCCATTTGAATTCACAGTCTTTTGTAAGCAGTTTGAAGAGTGGAGATGCTATTTTTGTAAAGTTTTCTATAAATTTTCTATAGTATCCGGTAAATTCTAGAAAACTTCTAACATCTTTTTGACAATTTGGAATAGGCAACTTGGAGATGACTTCAACTTTTGATTTATCAACTTTAATCCCATCGCCTAAAATATGATGTCCTAAAAGAATACCTTCAGTAAACATCATAAAGCATTTTTCATGGCTTAATGAAAGGTTTGTTTCTTTACATCTTATACGTACTTTTTCCAAATTTCCTAATGCTTCTTCAAACGAGTCACCATAAACTGTAAAGTCATCCATATAAACCTCTACACAATCATGGATTAAATCAGAAAAGATTCCTAGTACCGCTCTTTGGAATGTTGCGGGTAAATTACATAATCCAAAAGGAAGCACTTGATAAGAAAAATTTCCCCATGGACAGGTAAATGTGGTCTTATCTTGATCTTCAGGTGCTACCTGAATTTGATTATAACCAGTAAAACCATCCTGAAATGAAAAGTACTTTTTGCTTGCTCATGTATCTAATACTTGATCGATAAAGGGCAAAGGAAAGTGATCCTTCAAAGTCGCTGTATTTAGTTCCCTGTAATCAATGCATACCCTCCATTTACCATTCTTTTTAGGTACTATAACCAAAGGAGAAACCCATTGGCTATCTGAAATTGGATAAATGAAGTTTACATTGAGTAGTTTTTGGAGCTCTTCTTTCACTATCTCCCTAAGATTTGGATTCATTCTTCTATGAGGTTGTCTGATTGGTCTACTGTTTTCCTCAATATATATGTGATGAATGCAAGTCTTAGGATCAATACCTTTCATATCAGTATACTCCCATGCAAATGCAGTAGAATACTTTTGCAAGGTTTTTGTTAGTTCTTCCTGTTGTGACTTTTCCAAATTTTTGTTGATATTCAATGTTTTACCTAGAAAAATCTCAATGGTAGAACTACCAAACTCTTCCATAGAGTAAAGAGACATTTATCTTGATGATAAATATTCAATGTCAGAATCTAATTGTAATTGTGTGAGGTCATATTCTGAAGATGTTTCAAAATTTTCTAATGTGTTTAGAATTTGGCTATCTTCACTGATTTCAGAAATGGTAAAGACAGGTTGTATAATGTCCTCATCATTGACCCATTCATTGTCTCCTACCTCTGTGATTGCTTTTGCTGGAGAATACAAATTGAATTTCTTTGTTGAATTACCATCAGAAATGTACATATCTATAGATCTACAACTAATGAAAGCATCAGTTGTGGCTAGCCAAGGTCTTCCTAAGATAAGTGGATGTCCCCATAAATTACTCTTGGGAGTTAAAATCATGAAATCTACTAGATATTCCCAAGAATCTAAGGAGACTGAAATGTATTCTAATACACCATCTGGTTTGATTATTGATCTATCTGCAAGTTCCAGTAAGGTAGGTGTAAAAAGAATATTAGGAAGTTTAAGATGCTCCATAGTCTGCCTACTCATGATGTTGATAGCAGCCCCTAGGTCAATCAAAGTATTTGGAATTTCTATACCATTTATATGCGTCTTGACAATTGGACTACCTAGATCTACATATTTCTGCAAAGAAATTTTTCCCATCATGATATCTTCAATTTTTCCTACCAGGTGGATTCTTCTTGTATCTCTTGGTTTCCTTCCTGGTCTTTCAAGACTCAACTCCTTTATTGTCCTTGCTAGAATAGGAATTTCTCTAATGACTTGTAGCAAGGGAATCTTGATACAAACATTCTTTAATTCATTTAGAAAGTCATAGTCATGCAACAAGATTTTTTTTTCCACCCCTTTTTGAATTTGTAATATTTTAGGGAAAGAAGGCGTGGATGAAGATGCAGGTTGCTCAATTATATGAGTTGTGGGGGTTGATTCTTTTTATTTTTCTTTTTGAATGATTGGGTTTTGAAGAGATGCTTCCTCAGAACCTTTATTGGATTTAAGAGAATTCTCCTTAGAGATATCTTGCTCTTGAACATCTACAAAAGGTTTTTCTAAAACTCTACCAGGCCTGAGTTCTACATCATTGAGAGGAGCAATCATATAGGTAGGAAATTGTTGTCCTTCTATCATGTAAGAATTCTGAGGAGTTTTTTTGTTAGGATTTGGATTTTGTTGAGAGGGTTGTTGTTGAAGAAATGGAAATGAAAGTTGTGGATTTTTATTTTGAAAAGATGGAGGATATTGATAGAATTGAGCAAATCTCCCATAAGGATTTTGCATCCCTTGTGCCCATGATTGATATGGATTTTCCGGTTGGGGCCAAGGTTGTTGCCAAGAATTCCAATTTGGCGGGGGTTGAAAATTCATAGGGTTATTAAACCCTTGATTTTTTTGCCCCTGCCAAGGTCTTCTTGAAACAAAATAGACAGATTCTACTGAATTTTGATCTTCTTGAAAGACAGATTTGAGCCCAGGTTTTGAAGGACAATCCTTGGTATCATGATTCTCTGAGCAAATCATACATGTTTCTACAACTTTTTCATCCAAGGGGCATTCCCTTAGAGCATGTTTCTTCCTGCATTTTGGACAAAAGATGGCTAAAGCATTAGCTTCTGTTTTTTGCTTGTTTTGAATTTTAAGGGTGTCTAGTTGTTCACTAAGACTCCCTAGGATGTCAGTTTTGAATTCATCAAGTATATTGCCAATCTCTGCCCTAATTACTGATCCAGTTGCAGATTTGTTTGCTCTAATAAGAGAAGGATCTCTAGGCCATTTTTGCGTTTTAGATTTTCCCCTCGAGAGATGGACAGATAGTTCTGCTATATCACGAAGTGGAAGTTGAGAAATGTCTCCCTTCCCAATCATGTTTAAAATATCTATCCATTCATCTCTAATGGCTTTCAATAAAAGGGCTTTAAAAGTTTCTTCATCTAAGTGACTCATTTTTGCTATCTTTAAATTGTATTGAAATCTTTCAAGTAAATCCTCCAAGTTTTCATCTTCTTTTGCATCATTTTAAATACTTCATCCTTGTGATTGGTGGGCATATAATAATCAAGGTATCCATTCAAAAATGTTTGTTTCATATCATTCCAAGTCCTAATAGATTGGGTGACTAATCCCATGAACCATTTCAAAGTGGCTCCCTTTAATGTTGAAGGAAACAATTTGAGTTTTTGAGAGTCTTCCATATAGTCATAGGTTCTGCACATGACTTCAAACTCAAACAAAAATGTTTCAGTATCCTCACTTCGTAATCCATAAAAGTTGGGGACGACAGATGGTGAGATGTTTTTCATCATTGTGTGAGTTTCCTCATCAACTATAAGGAATCCAAACGAGTTATCTCCTTCCCTATTTCTTCCATTATTACCTCCACCTCCACCATTGTTGCCTCCATTATGTCCTCCTCCTCTACCTCTACCCCCAAATCCATTTACTACTTCCTCCGTTATGATAGTTTCCTCATAGTCTTCTAGTTCTTCGATCAAGGGTGGATGAGAAAGAGTTTCTTCCTTTTCTTCTTCAGGTGATTCTACTTCTTTGATCACAATATGCTCTCCTGTAGAAGTGAAGAAAGGGTCTTCTCCTAGATGAGATTTGGTAGATAGTGTAGGAGAATCCTCTAATTCAGCTACCGCTCCTTGAATTCCAAGAATCTTAAGGCTAGGATTAGATGGTGGTGAATCTTGTCTATGCCTTGAAGAAGCTGGAGTGGTGAAAATCAAACTCTTGGCCCTAGCTATAAACCTTCCCCTACAATCTCTTGCTCTATGCATGTCATTTTTTATTTTTATTTTTCTCCTCAATTTGGGCTAATAATTCTCTTTCTGATCTTCCAGATCACACTAGGTGCAAGAAGAGAGCATACTCAAGAAATTATTGAACCAAAAACTCTCCTTTCTGATCCTCCAGCTCACACTAGGTGCAAGAGGATAACATACTTCGAGAAGTTATTAATTTTCCCTTCTTTTGTTCTTTTTTTTTTTTACGAAATTGGCTACCTAGTTACACTTCCCTGGCAATGGCGCCAAAATGTTTTGTCAATTTAGTGTGTCCTAAATTTCTACATTAATTATCAATCCGGGAGTCGTAAACTGATGAAGTGTGGTGCACTATATGTGCAAGATAACCTCTTTCTTACTTTTTGTCGTTTTTTATTTTTATGTTGTTTTTGGGGGTTTTTATCTTCTTTTATCTCATAATGTAAATGGAATTCCTATTCCTAAATTTCTAGAAGGCAAGTATGGTTGTAGGTTTTAAGGCAACTATGTCCTCTATAAGGGTTCCCAAAACTTAACACTTTAGAAGGTCTTAGAACATACTAGTGATGAAAATAATACTTGAATCAAGAATGAAAATATGCTGCTATTTAAAACAAGTAATTAATCAACTACTGATTATGAAATTATTATCTCTGTTGTTGTCTAAATACAGAAAAATAATTTAAGCTACTGCACTCAAGGAAATCAAAGATTGCAAAGAAAGTAAAACTAAAATCAAATTACATCATTCATAGTTTGATTTCTCGCCAGTTAGTCTAGCTATGGCTTTCAGAGATAGTCGTCAATAACATGAGCAATCCGATATCTAATTGTAGAAAAGTAAACTAAAATCAAATCACAACATTCATATTTCGATCCCTTGCTAGTTACTCTAGCTATGGATTTTAGAGGTAACCGTCAATTAAATGAGCAATCCAATATCTAATTGCAGAAAAGTAAACTAAAATCAAATCACAACACTCATAATTCGATCCCTCGCCAGTTAGTCTAGCTATGGCTTTCGAAGGTAACCGTCAATGAAATGAGCAATCCAATATCTAATTGCAGAAAAGTAAACTA